>JAFMOD010001262.1:662227-674620 GCA_019802435.1 Corydoras maculifer | reverse complement strand
ATATATATATATATATATATATATATATATATATATATATATATATATATATATATATAAAATTTATATAGATACAGTATAAATGGGTATGTTTTTGAAATATGGTTATTGTAAATAATTTAAAAAATAAATTAATTATTATTTTTTATTGTTATTGTTTATAACCTGTCCAACCTGTCATAACATTTTTTCTATCTTTCTTTTTGTTATAGCACACTTAGAACTGAATGGTTTTTCACCAAGGCATATCAAAAGTGACAGTGATGATGATGACTTGCCAAATGTAACCTTGGATAGTGTTAATGAAACAGGATCAACTGCGCTCTCTATAGCACGAGCAGTTCAAGAGTGAGTACTGCACCTACACACACATGCAGGTTTTCAGATCCCTGTGTGCTCTAACATGAAAAAAATAATTCATTGTATGAGTAGACATGGGTGGCATAGTGGTTAGCACATTCGCCTCTCGGCACTAGGGACTCCCGGTTCGAATCCCCATTGGGTGGAGTTTCCATGTTCTACCCGTGTCCGCGTGGGTTTCCTCCGGGTTCTCCGGTTTCCTCCCACAGTCCAAAAACATGGATCAAGTCAATTGAGTTCTCCAAATTGCCCCATATAGAGTGTGTTTGAGTGAGTGAGTGAGTGAGTGTGTGCCCAGCGATGGATTGGCGCCCTGTCCTGAGTATATCTGCCCAGTGCCCGAGACGTTCTCCCCTGGATGGGCATGGGCATGGGGAACCCCACCACGACGCTAATAGAGGATAAAGCGGGTGAATAAATGAATGAATGAATGAGTAGACATAGCATAGCACATAAGATATTAATAAAACAGAAGTATGGATTAAATATACTAAATAATATTTAGTACTTATCTATAACTTTAATATTAATTTGAATAAAACAGTCATATGCATTAACAAAAGTCATTGTCCTCTAAAATTATATTATTTTGATCACGTTCATAAGTCTAATTAAAGTCCTGCTTAAGTGTCCTGATATCATCTAGGCTTCTGTGAGTGTGATGCTGCTCTTTTTTTGTACTTTTTTCATATGTAGAAATATATGTAAAACATTCAAGCAACATGGTACCAGTGGTTTTAAAAACATTCTACTTCACAGAAGAGTGAGTGCAACTGTGTTCACTGTGTGTTTTACAATATTGTAACTAATATGGGAATCTCATGGCAGGGCGAAAATGTAAATAACTGAAGATAACATTAGTAATCTCTAATGTAAATCATAATCAACATGACTTACAGCTTATACAGCTTATACAGATTAAGAAAATCTTTTTCTTACAATCTTGCAGTTTTATTGTGATGTTAGTCATGTCACATTTAAACCCGAAAGTCTTTTTTTTTTTTAGCTACGCAGAAGCTTTTTAGGAATTCATTTAAAATGTGCACTAGAAAAAGAAGAAGTACACACCTTTAGGGTTTTTTCTTTTTGGCAGTAACTAGTAATAATCCAATTGTCTCTGCTTACTACTTTAACAAAATCTAAACTTCACTAGTTTTTACCATTTTATGTTTAAGCTGGGGCTGCACGGTGGCTAGTGCTTAGCATGTTCGCCTCTCAGTGCTAGGGATTCCCGGTTCGAATCCCAATCTTGGTAAATTTGTTCTCCCCGTGTCCGCATGGGTTTCCTGCGGGTTCCCCGGTTTCCTCCCACAGTCCAAAAACAAGTATTAAGATCAATTGAATTCTCCATATTGCCCCATATAGAGTGTGTATCTACCAGCGACTGAAACAGTCTGCCATGGATGGGCATGTGGAACCTCTCTGCGACACTAGTACAGGATAAAGCATTAAATCTATAATGGATAGATGGATGTTTAAGCTGTTTACTTGTTTTTAACATTCTGACCATAAAACATAAACGGTGTTTGGACAATGTAATGCAGTGGCGAGCCATGCATTTCATACCTAGGGAGCCGATTAAGGACGAGAAGTTGGTAAAGGGGTTTTGGAAGCTCTGACGCAGGAGGGACTACAGTGGGCTCTAACGCTGGAGGGATTACAGCGGGCTCTGATGCTGGAGGGACTACAGCGGGCTCTGACGCTGGCGGAACCCGAGAGGGCGCGGGCTGCAGGACGCAGGGCTGAGAGGACGCAGGGCCGTCTCTGGCACACGTGGACGCAGGGCTGTCTCTGGCACACGCAGACAACTGGAGGGCAACTGGTCCGGCGAGGAGGGCAACTGGAACTTAGAGGAGGGCAACTGGAACTAAGTGGACGGAAACCCATCTGGAACCACAGGCTGCTCCTCCAGAATGGCGGCCAGATCCTTAAGCTCAGTGCTAGGAGGCCCTGGATTTGACCGGGGGCCCGGTATGCTGCAAAAGCGAAGATCTGCGTTCTCCGTATCCCCCTCCTTTGTCTCCTGCACACAAAACACAGCTGCCAGTATTCTTTCCAGTGTTCCTTCGTAACTCACCAGTTACACGTGCCAGTGTTTCTCCCTCACTGGAAACTCCCAGACCTGTCGCTGCCGCTGCTACCGCCGCTCATGCCCCACGCGACAGACAATGGACAGACAACACATCACACACAACACTATCAGGGACTTCTGGGACACACACAAGAGGAGGAGAAAAGTGAACGAGTCGAAGTGTATTTTGAAAGGATAGAGTGAAGGTAGGAGAGGGAAGATCCCGAAATGGTTCTGTAGGCCAGAGTCAGTGACTTGAGTTCGCTTGGGCTGGTTAAACACAAGTTGGGCTGCAGAGTTTTAAATTAGTTGAAAAATAATTGTTGGCAAATAGCGCATGACAATAATCAAGCCGGAATAGGACTAGGGCTTGAACTAGCAGTTGGGTAGCATGTTCAGTCAAGAAGGGTCTGATCTTTCTTATGTTGTAAGGAAGGAATCTGCAGGAATGGGTGGTTTTGATAACATGATCAGAGAGTTTAAGGTGGGAGTCTATTGTGAACCTAAGGCCGTCAATTTGGAAGGTCAGGTCGTGATGGATTGAGGGTTTAGCTGGGATAATGAGAAGCTACGTTTTTTTCTAAATTTAATTTGAGATGGCGGGCCTTCATCCAAACAAATATGTCCGTGAGGCAGGCAGATATCCGATTTGAGATTGTGGTGTCGTCAGGGGCAAAAGACCGATGAAGCTGAGTGTCATCAGCATAGCAGTGGTAAGAGAAACCATGCGCCTGGATGACTGTGCTCAGTGATGTCATGTATAGTGAGAAGAGGAGAGGACCAAGTACAGAGCCCTGAGGCACACCAGTGCGTACTTGGTGAGAGTTAGAGATCTCCCCATTCCATGACACTTTGAAGGTCCTTCCTGTGAGATAGGATCGAAACCATTTAAGTGTCGTATCAGAAAAGCCTAATTCAGATAGAGTGGACAGTAGAATCTGATGAATTACTGTATCAAAAGCTGCAGGACAGTGGATTGATATTTTAAGTGAGTCAATTACAGAGAGCAATGCTGTCTCCGTGGAGTGACCACACCTAAAACCGGACTGATTGGGATCAAGGACATTATTCGGAGACCTGTGTACTGTAGATACCACCCGTTCAAATGTTTTAGACAGTAAAGGAAAAAGTTAAACAGGTCTGTAGCTCTTGACCAAATTTGGGTTGAGCGTAGGCTTTTTGAGTAGGGGTTTGACTAAGGCCTGTTTGAAACAATTTGGAAAAGTAGCATACATGAGAGAGGAGTTAATGATGTGAGTGCTGGTGTGGTGGAGGAGGCGATGGATTGAAGAAGGTGGGATGGGATGTAATCAAGGCAGCATTTATATATATATATATATATATATATATATATATATATATATATATATATGCTTAAATGCTTATAAACACAAGCATGGTGTATGTTATGGACCCTTGAAGCTGTCTCTGTGACAGATTTGCGGCATTTAAGGGCTCACAGACAGAACAAGTGATCAAATTCGGTAAAGCCCCACACTCAGTTGTATTAAAACACTTTAACCTGACTACAACAACACTTTTATAATCTTTAAATTGTAAATTGGGTTACATGCTGAAAATGATTAGGTTTTTGGCCTTAAAATGGTGTATGTGATGACGTTTATGACAAAGCCAAAAAAACATATGGTAATTCAAAATTGCAAAACCAATCAGACTGCAGGTCGGTGTCAAGTGACATCACACATCTGGCAATGTTTCTTTTGCCCATGCACACATCATTATGATAATACTGAAATTATATATTGTGCAGCACTAGCACACGCTAACAGTTCTCTGAAAAGTCACCATATTCTCACAATCACATTCATTCACACACTCCACTCATAAATTAGCGAAATCATGAAGTAAATCCGTCCCAGAGATTTCTACCTTTGGTATACAGAGACTGACCTGAAGGATTCTAACTAACGTACTATAATTTGCTTTGAACAGGCTCTTTTGTTTTGTAAATAACTGGCGCACAACAGGAGGGGGCATGCTGCTCTCAGGCTTGCCTTCTGACTGCCTTTCACACCTTATGCATGTCCCATGGACAACAACGCAGCTGAGGGATGGGCAGACACACTCAGGAGCAGCTTACACTCTTTTGCTTCAAAACCAGTAGTGGACAAATTACCCAATTCATGTACTTAAGTAAAAGTACAGGTACACAAGGTAAAACTCCATTTACACAGTTTATCAAGGTCATGAACTGATGTTTATACATGACACTGGGCATATTCATCAAGGCACATGGTTTCTCTTACCACTGCTATGCTGATGACACTTAGCTACATTTGTCTTTTGCCCCTGACGACACCACAATTTCAAATTGAATATCTGCCCGCCTCATCGACATATCTGTTTGAATGAAGGCCTGTAATCTCAAATTAAAATTAACAAAACATGCTACTCAGCTGTTAGTTCAAGCCCTCATCCTATCCCGGCTTGATTATTGTAATGCGCTGCTTGCCGACCTTCCAGCTTCCATAACCAGGCCTCTACAACTAATTCAGAACTCTGCAGCCCGACTTATATTCAACCAGCCCAAGCGGACCCATGCCACTCCACTCCACATTTCTGTAGCTGCTGCTCTGAGGCTGGCCTTCTGACTGCCTTTCACACATCATGCATCTCCCCTGCACAACAATGCAGCTGGGGGGTGGGCAGACACACTCAGGAGCAGCTTACACTCTTTTGCTTCAAAACTAGTAGTGGACGAAGTACCCAAATTATGTACTTCAGTAAAAGTACAGATACACAAAATAATGTAGTTTATCGAAGGCTTTGCAGAGCCCTAAAGAAACATTGTTATATCATGTGCAGGTGAACCAGAAGTCTCCTATTTAATATTACTATATTTTGATCACTAAAAACTATTTCAAGCAGTTTTTTTGGTGATGTAGTAACATAATCCAAAGTGTTATTTGGGTTATTCACTACTGTGCTGCTGTGAAAATTGCAGTCAAATGGCTTGTTGTCATGGTGGTGGAATGACATGGCCTTTAAAAATCTGGTATTTCTGGTTCTGGTTTTTAGACAATCTACATATTGTAAGTGTGGCAGCGGCAGATGAACTGAAAACAGGGTGGGGGCTCATGAATAAGGGTTAAAGGTTACTAAAAGTTACTAACGCATCTGGTCTATGTGCAGGTATTTAAGAGAGTAGGCAGCATTACCCTGAATAAAGCGGCAACACTGGACAAGGAGGTTGTGAACAGCAAAGCGAAGTGTTGATTTTGTATTGATTGGGCCGTCAGGTGGCACTGCAATAAAAACAGGTATAATTCTTCATTGCTAATCAGTGCATGGGCTTAGAAACACTTTTAGAAATCTGTAAACACCGATAACCATAAGATCAATAAAAGCAAGTGAAAGCTTTATATATTTACATTACATTAAGTCATTTAGCAGACGCTTTTAACCAAAGTGACTCACCAATGAGAGAACAACACAAGTCAGTAGCTAACAAATATAATGCATAAGGTATAATACCAAGAAAACTTTATATATGAACAAGATCCCGAAACATCCCTGTCTTTTTTGGGCCAAAGCACATTTAAAATGTTTTGGGGCAAAATGGAAAACTGTTCTGTGATCAGATGAATCCAAACTTGTATTAATCTTTTTGTAAAACATGGGTGCTGTGTCCTGTGGACAAAAGAGGAGAGGGACCATCCAGCTTGTTATAAGTGGCCAGTTCAAAAGCTGGTATCGGGTTACATTTGTGCCTATGGAGTGGACAGCTCACTGCTGAAAATGACATTGAAAGTACATTTCAGAGCAACATTTGCTCTCATTCAGACATCATTTAGAGTAAGCAAGACAATGCTGAACCACGTACTGTATTTATCATCAGCATAGATTTACAGTGGAAGAGTCTGCATGCTGAACTGGTCTGCCTGCGGGCCAGATCTTTTCCCAATAGAACATGTTTGATGCATCATAAAATGAAAAACCTGGGTATGAAGTGCTAATGTTGTAATGTAAAAAATATGAAATGTTTATTTATTTAACCAGGCGGCTGACTTAATGGTTAGCGTGTTTGTCTCACATAAATTAATAGCAAAATTCTATTTGTATTTTGTGTAAAAGGAGGCTTGGAAAGACAATTTGAATTGATATGGCAAATATATGACTCTTTCAATTATCATTTAGAGATGCCTTGTTTAAGTGGAGTTATTTACAAATTAACAATGTGTTGTAAACTTGTAAAAAGTGAAAAGCAAGGTGCTGAATAAATAAATCAAGATTAATTACCGTGCACGGCAAGCTGTTTAAATATGTGAGCATACCAGACCCAAACACGAGACAAAACCACAAGAGACAAATAAGTTTAAAATGTTTATTTTATAACAAGTTCTATATAATAACAAAGTCAGCAACATAATCAGCAATATAAATTATTTCAGGGCACATAGACACCTTACATAACCAACAGATGATAATTCAGATGTACATGTGACTTCTACAAACATAAATATACAGAAGGGAAAGAGTGCTGCTCTTATTACGCAGTGTAGCAACAATTTTCCTCACAGAGAATGGACACCCTTCAGAAAATTAATATGAGCACAAAACTGAAAAGGTGCTTACCAACTGGACAGCTGCATTAAATATGCTGAGACACTAGGGGGAACCGAGCCACCTCAGCCACCACTCCTCTATTCCAGATGGTGAGAGCATTCCAAGCGTACCCCTATGGCCAGTATTGAGATGAGCACAACTGGTGTTTATGCCATACATGTATTTAACAGTGAGGTGCCGCCTATGACCACCCAGGATTCGCAGGGACGGCACAAGATCCAGCAGTCCAAAGATGTAGGGCAGCTATTCATTCATTATCTTCCGCTTTATCCCATATTAGGGTCGCGGGGGGGTTCCCCATGCCCATCCAGGGGAGAACGTTCGGGCGCTGGGCAGATACACCCAGGACAGGGCTCCAATCTATCGCTGGGCACATACTCACACACACAGACACGCACACAAACACACTCTACATGTGGCAATTTGGAGAACTCAATTGACTTGATCCATGTTTTTGGACTGTGGGAGAAAACCGGAGAACCTGGAGGAAACACACGCGGACACGGGGAGAACATGGAAACTCCACCCAAATGGGGATCCGAACCGGGAATCCCTAGTGCTGAGAGAGACGATAAAAAAGGGAACATGCTAAGTGTCCATGGTATGTGCTTGAAACAGTAATATATTAACTTCATCACTCCTCTGAGCAGAAAGACTTATTAAGCAATGCCCCAGCATCTGCGTCAGCGTCCATTTCTCCAGAGAAATCTAATTCAGTTCAGTTGATACATACCCTCTGAATGTTTTCATTGTTTTTTTGCACTAGTCCCATAGAAGTCCAGATTTTGTGTGGAGACAACAAAGTACATCTGAATATTAATTAATATTAATCTTAATTATCCCTTAATTATCCCTATTAGGTTGGTCACTGTAGTCGCTGTTACACTGTTATGGATGAGGAGCTAATAATACCTCAAAGGAAAACAAATAACAAAAACAGAGAAGTTGAAGCACAGAGAATATACTAACCTGTATGTATATATAATGTAGTCAAAGAGCCAGAACCAGATTATTTAAACAAAAATAACCTTCACCTAAACCAATCAAATCAAAACATATCAGCTCAATAATTACATGTTTGACATTGATGCCTGGAGTAATTACAATTAGAACCAAATTGCTGGGTTTTATTGTTACCTACAGTGGGTACAGAATTTATTCAGAAAATTTGTACTCTTTGTTTAATTGCAACCATTTGCTGAAATCAAAAAAGTAATTTCATGTCTCATTAATTTTATGTCTCATTAATGTACCCTCGGGCGGCACAGTGGCTTAGTGGTTAGCACGTTTACCTCTCAGCACTAGGGATTCCCGGGTCGAATCCCCATCTGGGTGGAGTTTCCATGTTTTCCCCGTGTCTGCGTGGGTTTCCTCCGGGTTCTCCGGTTTCCTCCCACAGTCCAAAAACATGGATCAAGTCAATTGAGCTCTCCAAATTGCCCCATATAGAGTGTGTTTGAGTGAGTAAGTGTGTGCCCAGCGATGGATTGGCGCCCTGTCCTGAGTATATCTGCCCAGTGCCCGAGACATTCTCCCCTGGATGGGCATGGGCATGGGGAACCCCACCGCGACCCTAATAGAGGATAAAGCGGGTGAATAAATGAATGAATGAATGAGTAGACATAGCATAGCACATAAGATATTAATAAAACAGAAGTATGGATTAAATATACTAAATAATATTTAGTACTTTAGTCAATTGTTTGATCAAGTTTTCCAAATTGCCCCCTATAGAGTGTGTTTGTGTGAGTGAGTGTGTGCGATAGATAGGCGCCCTGTCCTGGGTGTATCTGCCCAGCGCGAGACGTTCTACATTTAGTCATTTAGCAGACGCTTTTATCCAAAGCGACTTACAAATAAGAACACCACAAGTTCTCCCCTGGATGGGCATGGGGAACCCCACCGCGACCCTAATAGAGGATAAAGCGGAAGATAATGAATGAATGAATAATGTACACTCAGCACCCCATCTTGACAGAAAAAAACAGAAATGCAGAATAATTTTTTGCAAATTTATTAAAAGAGTAAAATGGTCATAAGTATTCAGACATTTTGCTGTGATAGTCATATTTAACTCACATGCTGTCATTTTTTTCTGCTTCTCCTTGGGATGGTTCACTCTTTTGTTGGAGTCCACCTGTGCTTAATTCAACTGATTTGACTTGATTAGGAAAGGCACACACCTGTCAATATAAGACCTTAGAGCTCACAGCGTATGTCGTAACAAATGAGAATCATGAGGTCGAAGGAACTGCCCAAGGAGTTTGAAGACAGTATTGTGGCAAGGCAGAGATCTGGCCAAGATTACAAAATAATTTCTTCAGCACAGTGGCCTCCGTAATTCTTAAATGGAAGAAGTTTGGGATGACCCTTTTCCTGGGATGAACTTTTCCTAGACCTGGCCATCCAGCCAAACAGAGCAATCATGGGAGAAGAGCCTTTGTGAGAGAGGTAAAGTGGAACCCAAAGATCACTGTGGCTGAGTTTTAAAGATGCAGTAGGGAGATAGGAGGATGTTCCACAATGCAGCTCTCTACCAGTTGAGGCTTTATGGCAGAGTGGCCAGACAGAAACCTCTACTCAGTGCAAAACATAAAAGCCTGCATAGAGTTTGCCAAAAAACGCATAGACTCCCAGACTATGAGAAATAGTCTATGGTCACCTGCCCAATACAATCCCAAACCCTAACCAGGGACAGGACTACTGGTTGAAATTGACTGAAAGATGAATGTGGCCAAGTACAGAGATATCCTGGAAGAAAACCTCTTCCAGAGTGCTCTGGACCTCAGACTGGGCCGAAGGTTCACCTTCCAAGAAGACAATGACCCTAAGCACTCAACTAAAATAACAAAGGAGTGACAGAAACAACTCTGTGACCATTCTTGACTGGCTCAGCCAGAGCCCTGACCTAAACCTAATTGAGCATCTCTGGAGAAACCTGAAAATGGTCACCAATGTTTACCATCCAACCTGACATAACTGCAGAGGATCTGCAAGGAAGAATCGCGGAGGATCTTCAAATCCAGGTGTGAAAAACTTGTTGCACCAAGAAGACTCATGGCTGTACTGGCTCAAAAGGGTGTTTCCACTTAATACTGATCAAAGAGTCTGAATAATTATATCCATGTAATTTTTTTTTCTTTTTTAATACATTTGCAAAAAAAGTTTTTTCTGTCAAGATGGTATGCTGAAAATCCATCCATTCCATCCATTATCTTCCACTTAATCCTCTACTAGGGTCACGGGGGGGTTCCCCTTGCCCATCCAGGGGAGAACTTCTCGGGCGCTGGGCAGATACACCCAGGACAGGGCGCCAATCTATCGCTGGGCACGCATGCACTCACACAGACACACACTTTATGGGGCAATTTGGAGACCTCCATTGAAGAAATCTTCGCCTTTTATTATTTTATGTCTGCCGTGTTTTTCATTTCTTATCAACATTCATAAGAAAAGTTAGAAAACCATAGTAACTGCGGTCTGGTTCTTGCTGGGTCCATGTCTTTTTTTTCTTGTTCTTTTTCTTTTTATCTATTACATTACTAGTTTACTCTATTTTGAACAGAGAAATTTTGAACAAGAATTTAACTTAATTTTTGGCATATTGGTTAATTTCCATTAGGCCTCTGTCTGGCAACATTCCAAGACTAACAGACGATCTCTAAAGCAGGATAAATAGAGGTACTGTAGAAAAAAACAGCTCACTCCCCATAGTAATCACTACATGGGGGGTGTAAACAGCAATCGTGCAAAAAAATAATAATTAAAGTGCATTTTGTCTTCTCCCACTGATTTAATGCACAGTTTTGTATTCATTTTAATGCACAATTAAATATCTCTACTTTTTGCTACTTTTTGTCCTTTTTAAGGCTGAAACATAGAGCACCATCTAGTGGTTCATCACATAAAGTGCTTCTATCTCCTTGACTACCATTGAATTTCATTGGAGGTGTTTTGGCTACTTCAAAAAATGAAAAGCTGAATCTATATATACAGTATACCTCAAAATGACAAATAGAAACATTTTATTGTCATTAGTTTGTGTTATCCTGTAACAAGGCAAAAGTCTTTTAGTTATGTGAGATTCTTAGGCTATCTTGAATGTAAAGCTTTTTTAATTCTTATCTATAAATTGGCAAAAATGTTTAAGTTGGGGAACTGTAAAGGATGCTTTTTTTTAGAGAGCCTGCTCTGGTGGCACAACTCTTTACACCCTCAGCTGGCACTCTATAAGGTATTATGGATTACTGTTAAGGACTATTATCCTGTTGTAGAAGTTATTTCTTGATTTATTTTCAAGCTTTTTATAGACATCCAAAATTTTCTTGTGTTCAGGATTAGTTTACCAGTGTAGGAATCTTAATAATTAAGTTGTTTGTTTCATTACTTTTCTGCATCCTTTTGTCTGCAGACAAGTGCCCGTGTTCACTCTCCAGTATAGTTTTGCCACTCTGCCACCTCTGAATGATTTTCTTTTGTCCTCCTGGCTCACATGGATGGGCATGCGGGAGTAGCAGTTTAAGCATTTAAAGGATCATGGCTAACATTTATTTTGTGTGATGTTTTATACTGTCTAAGCATTACCTATTGACATGGGCTATGTTTTAACACAGTATGTACTGTCGTCCACAAACAGGTGGACTTTATTTTGTAATTGTAGAACTATAAAGTCTTCACAGTAAGTGTAACTGATCAATGGACAATAAGAGGTGCAAAAATAAACTTTCATAGTTTTTGTAATGCATGATCACTTACTCAATTAGTTACTTACAGTGTTTGAATCAAACCTACTAACCAATACATTACGTTACATTTAGTAATTTAGCAGACACTTTTATCCAAAGCGACTTACAAATGAGAACACCACAAGTCAGTACAGACAGATTTGGGAAGATCGTGTTAATTATCACCATGGTGAGGTGGAATAATCAGGCAACTTTCTTCACTGGAGCAAAGTGAATGAGTTGGAGTATATTTGTACTGAATGTGGCAGCTACAGGGAGCCAATGAAGAGAAATGAGTAATGGAATGACATGAATTCGCTTAAGCTCGTTGAACACAAGTCAGGCTACAAAGTTTTGAATCAGTTGTAGAGACTAGTATCGGTTAAATAAAAAGCTAATAAATGATTCCATGGACTAATAGAACCTTAGTGTTTTCAAGTTCAAGTTCAAGTTATTTATTTATATAGCGCTTTTTACAACAGTACATTGTCACAAAGCAGCTTTACAGAATGAAAAGCCTTTAAACCCCCAAAGAGCAAGCCGAAGCGACAGTGGCAAGAAAAAACTCCCTTTTATGTTGTTATTCAAGGAAGAAACCTTGGGAGGACCAAGACTCAGTGGGGGACTCATCCTCCTTGAGCGGCCAGGCAG
>JAFMOD010001262.1:614741-659401 GCA_019802435.1 Corydoras maculifer | reverse complement strand
AAAATCCGAACAGTTGAATCCGTCGACACAGATCAGGAGATGGCTCTTTTATAAATATAGGCTTATATTTATAAACCAAGCGGGTATTAAATGCAGCGGTGTTGGCAGCAAATGACCGCGATAGTAAGCAGAAAGTGCTAGCGTTAGCGGCTAAAAACGCTAGCAGCTACCCCGCGATTTGGAGAGTAGTGAGGGACAACAAAGCGGAATAAATGCTATGTTATAGCGATGGGGTAGCTAAACAGTAAAGCGAATGTAAAAAAGTAACTAAAAGTAACTAAAAAACTAAAATAACACTCAATTTAGTGGTTAAGCTTAAGAGAGCTAGACAACGCACGTCCGCATCTACACACTGACTGCGTGGCAGGAAGTGACGTCCTGTTTTGTTCTGTAGAAGCAAAACAACAGAGTGAATTTTCCCCCCATATAATTTCCGAGGATCTTCTTTGGACCAAGAACATCTTAGATATTATTAAAAAGGCATAACAGCATGTTTATGTTCTGAGGAGTGATCATCTATTCCCTCATTTACTTACAAACTTTTACAGATGCACCATAAAAATATTACTGACCAACTGTGTGTATGGTATGGAAGCTCCACTGTGGCTGAAAGGAATTCCCTACAGAGGGTGGTGACCTTCACTATGTTGTGTAAGAAGAGCAAGCAATCCTCTGTCCTCTGTCTCAATCCTCTGTCCTCATACTGCTAGTCCAAATGGTTTTGATCCTATCTAACTTCCCTTCCTGGGCCTTCAAAGTGTCATGGAATGGGAAAATCACTAACTCTCTCCAAGTGCTCACTGGTGTTCCTCAGGGCTCCGTACTTGGTCCTCTCCTCTTCTCACTACACATGACATCACTGAGCACAGTCATTCAGGCGCATGGTTTCTCTTACCACTGCTATGATGATACTCAGCTTTATTTTTCTTTTGTCCCTGACGACACCACAATCTCAAATCGGATATCTGCCTGCCTCAGCGACATATCTGTTTGGATGAATGCCTGTCATCTCAAATTAAATTTAGCAAAAACAGAGTTTCTCATAATCCCAGCTAAACCCTCAGTCCATCACGAACTGACCTTACATAGTGATGCTCCACAATATCTCCAACTGATTCGGTCCGTAACCTTGGTTGCACAATAGACTATCTGATCATGTTATCAAAACTGCCCGTTCCTGCGGATTCCTTCTTTACAACAGGAAGATCAGAGCTTTCTTGACTAAACATGCTCCCCAGCAGTTATTTCAAGCTCTCATCCTATCTGGGCTTGATTATTGTAAAGCATTACTTGTTGGTCTCCCAGCTTCCACAATCATATTTCTACAATTAATTCAAAACTGACTTGTATTCAACCAGCCCCAGCAAACTCATGTCACTCCACTACTCATTTATCTCCATTGGCTCCCTGTAGCTGCTCGCATTCAGTACAAGTCACTAACTCTGGCCTACAGGACCCTTTCTGGATCTTCCCCCTCTTACCCTAACTCTATCTTTTAAAAATACACTCCGGCTCATTCACTTCACTCCAGTGATGATTGCCGCTGGGTGATTCCACCTCACGGAGGAGCTAATTCTCACTCCGTGGCGTTCACCACAGCAAAATGGTGGAACGATCTTCCTAACTCACACAGTCACTAGGCATTTTTAAGAAAGTACTAAAGATGCATCTTTTTAACAAATACCTGTTGTAGAAAAAAAAGGAGGGGGGTGCAGCATCTTATATAACAATCAGGTTTGATAATTCTACCAGTGTAGCTGGTTTTCTTCATAACTACTGACTTGTGATGTTATCATTTGTAAGTCGCTTTGGATAAAAGCCTTTGCTAAATGACTAAATTTAAATGTAAGCAGCATTATCAGGGATTCATTTAAAAAAAGCATTTAGAGTATTGCCTCCTACCCCCTGGGAGGAGTTACAACAGCATCCGTGCCAGAACCAGTCAGCTCATTAACAGCTTTTTTCCCCAGTTAAACTACTGAACTTGTCCTAACTGATAAACTGGACTTTTTTTTAAACTAAAACATTTTTAAAAAACACTCTGCCTTGCACTGTGTGGTCATTATTACCATTTATGCACCTGCTGCACCTAATACATACTTTCACTTTGCACTGTTTTCACTTGCATAATAATTCCATATCTGTACAATATTTTTGTTGCACAATACTTCGATTATTGCACTTTATATATCTGCACAATTCTATTTGCACTTCTGGTTGATGCTAACATCATTTTGTTGTCTTGTACTTGTACAGAGCAATGACAATAAAGTTAAATCAATCATTCAATTAATGTGCTTTATTTATTTTATAATTTAGGACAGCACAGTGATGTTTGAAGACTAAGTTTGAAGTTTGTAGACTTACTGTTAATAAATATCAACATTAATGAAACTAATAAATAAAATTTGCATATGTACTGTGAAATGGATTTCCAATTGCTTTTCAGTTCTTTTTGAAATTTAGATATTAAAAAAAAAACTTTTCAGCTACAAAGTATATGATTCGGTAATGTACCTGGGTTAAAGTGTATATGAATTACTTATTTATGTTCTATATTACTTATTCTTATCCTAATTTATGTTCTATATTACTTATCCTCCCATTTTCACAGTTCCATATCACCATTCAATATTGACAGCATACAACAACCGAGGCGGTCTGAGTCTCCTGACTCCAGGAAGCGGCGCATTCACAGGTGTGACTTTGAGGGCTGCAATAAGGTTTACACCAAGAGCTCCCATCTAAAAGCACATCGGAGGACACACACAGGTTCGTCTAATTTTATTGAAAAAATGTTTTTTTCAATAAATCTAAGGGAGGCAACAATTAGTTAAAAAATTTTTTTTAGAGTAATAATATTAATTGTTAAAGTTAGATGCACCAAACAAAATCATAACCATCCAAAACTGATCATATTCTATTGGCTAATAAATTTTACTTGATTGCTAACAAGAGGTATATGCCAATTTGTATCTTATTAGCAAACATAATGCCCCATAATGAGATTGAGTGAGACACAAGGATTAGGCTGATTTCCCAAACAAATTTTGCTAACACAAAAGCATACAGCCAAGAAATACTGGGCTTTTACATTATTTTTTTTTTTCAGACACATTTACACTGTCTTTCTCACTATGTCACTTTGCTTCAGACCTCCTTTCAGTGTTATGTAGATGGAGGAAATTAGCAACGATACTGTGTCTCTAGCACCTGCAAACCCAGGTTTGAACTGGGATTCAAACCGATTTTTTCAACCCAGGAATTAAACCTGGGACCTTCTTGTTGTGCAGCAGACATGCTAGCCGCTGTTGCAGGGGTAAATTGTACAATAATGACATGAAAAATGCACAATGCCCCTTCAAAAGTATATGTATTATCTCATATTATTTAAGTACAACATTATACATTTACAGGTGAGAAGCCATACAAGTGTACCTGGGATGGTTGCACATGGAAGTTTGCTCGCTCAGATGAATTGACACGGCATTATCGGAAGCATACGGGGGTGAAGCCTTTCAAGTGTTCAGACTGTGATCGAAGCTTCTCTCGTTCGGATCACTTGGCCCTGCACCGAAGGAGGCACATGCTGGTGTGAATGATGGCCCCTAACTCATTCCTTCTCCCACATACACGTACTCATAAATGTGGAGGGAGGCTGGGTCTTCCTCATCTGCACTTATTTAGCTGGGCTGGACAAAAGTATGGCCACCCTTAGGATGAGAAATTTGAGTGAAAAGTGGTTTGAAAATGTCAATTCAACAGGGTCTGCCTTAAAGTTCAAACAGGTTTGTTTTACAGGCTTTGACATAAAAGGAACAACAGCTTGAACTTTTCTAAAATGTCTGAAGCAGGTTTGTCAGTTTTTATTAAAAATCTTTGTTTGTATTTTGACTTATATTACATTATTGTATTATTCTAATTTATTACTTCCATCTCCTCTTGTCATCAATAATGCAAATAAATCCAGAATTTAAGATCAGCATTCACAAATTCGAGCTTTGCAATGGAGCCAGTTGTGAGCTGGTTTCTCCATGAAGACCTTTAAGTCTGTTTGATAAAAGCCATGCATCTAATCAGGGTTTAGAAGTCATATTTTTGCAAATACAGAAACGCCATGGTTATTTCTTTGGTCAGTTGTCTAAAGATTTTGCCATTTTATAATCTATAAGATTATACACACACAGCAGGTGACATAATTGGACTCATGCAGCCATATAATCCTTTATTGTTGCTTTTTACATTCGGATGGGTAAATTATGTGTATGGGTTATATGTACAGTGTTGTGTAAAATAATAGCATTCTAACATTACTAATGTATTTATAATAAATTATTTTGGCAGAAAATAGCATGCAACGTGGTAAAAAAATCATGACTACCCAGAGTAAAGAAACTATTTATAAACTAAAAATTATTTTTTCTGTATGTTCTTCTAAAAAAGAAAAAAATAAAAAAAATTAATGGAAGGCCAATGGATACTTTAGTCTCCTGCTGCTCAATTTTGCCGCCTGACAAACACCTCTAACATACCATTGCTGAAAATAAGTTTTAAGTTTGCCAAATAACACATTGACTAGCCTAAAAAGAAGTGGCACAGACTGGACCTATTTATTGCATACCAGGCATCATGGACCTGTTGAAATATATCAAAATACAGGAATATTTCACATTGCTTTATGCTTAAAAAGCTCTTGAAATGGATGTTTCAGCAGGACAATAACACACAGCAGTCAGCAGGCAACATCCTGGTTCCAGATCAAGAAGACTGATGTTATGACATGGCCAGTCAATCCCCAGAATTCAATCTGATTAAAAATGTGTGGAGTGACATTGAAAATGCTGTTTTCAATGGAAAACACAAGGATGCAGTGGCACTGTGGAATGTAGTCCAGTCAGCTTAGGCTGGAATATCTGTTTGCAGGTGTCAGATACATGCCACACAGATGTAAAGATTCATTCATTCATTCATTCATTATCTCCCGCTTATCCTCTATTAGGGTCGCGGTGGGGTTCCCCATGCCCATCCAGGGGAGAACGTCTCGGGCGCTGGGCAGATAGACCCAGGACAGGGCGCCAATCCATCGCTGGGCACACACTCACTCACACAGACACACTCTATAGGGGGCAATTTTTGAAAATTCAATTAACTTGATCCATGTTTTTTGGACTGTGGGAGGAAACCGGAGAACCCGGAGGAAACCCACGCAGACACGGGGAGAACATGGAAACTCCACCCAGATGGGGATTCGAACCGGGAATCCCTAGCGCTGAGAGGCGAACGTGCTAACCACTAAGCCACCGTGCCGCCCGATGTAAAGATTATACAACTAAATATCAGTTTACTGATCAACAGAAAAAAAAAATCTAAAAATAACTTTTAGTTTATACTGTAAAAATTCAATGTGTAACTGAAAATCGAGACATTTCCATATTTGCAGAGTGCATATGGAAATAAATGTGGCATCCTCATAAATTAAAACTGAGGTTTTTCTCAGTTGTTGTAAACACACTGCTATTACTTTTCACATAACTGTTTATCTGACTTTAAAAGCCCTCAGCAGTCCTAGGGACACATGAATTTAATTTGGTTTGGGTGTTGTTCCATTTAGTTCTGTGATCAGCCAGATCAAAATGTGCAATAGTACTATGTTTTTTTTTTTTGACATACTTTTGCTGCTTTATTTACACTAATTTAAGTATTTTATTTTTTTTTTTACATTTTTAAATAGGAGCCCAAGTGACACAATACAGTACTATTGTAATTATTATGTACAAAACAGCACAGTGTAAAAAAGAAAGGTTATTAAGTTATTGATCTGGCAACCAGTATTGCTGACAAAGCTCAGTGTCCTTGCTCTTGGTTTTGGCTAGGAAAAGGCCAAACTCTGTTCAATGCTGTTCATTTTTTGTACTTGCAAGACAATATATGTCAGGGGAGCAATACACTTACTAAGGAGTGAAAGGAAAGGGAGATGAGCCTGTTGTGTTCCCTTTTACTACTTTACATACAACAAAGGGGTTTCACACTTGACTTTTTTAGTACTACTTAATATTCTGTAAAAATAGAGAGTGTCTATATTTGTAATGCATTTGTAGCGCTAAGATTTTGACCATTAGATGCCTCCATAAGATTTTATTACATCTGGACTTGTCTACAAATATCCATTTGAAGAGGTTTGCCCCAGCAAATGTTGTACCCTACTGATTTCTCGTGGTCAAAAACAATATGATTTTAATGCATAGGGAATTTCATTTAACATTGCATCAGTATAAAGAAAATTTGTTCCATATTTTCCTGTTTAACTAATGTAACTAACAGGATTTTTACATTCATATGTGTATTCATAGAACTATTGGACACCCAATTGGACAAATGTGTATTAAAGCTTTGCATAAAAAATGAAGGGATATTAGCTAAATAGCTTATTGTTTCATTTCATTTTTTATCATGTGAGCATACAAAACCATTTTTCTGTAATATAAAAGTCTTTAGGCGGCACGGTGGCTTAGCGGTTAGCACGTTCGCCTCTCAGCGCTAGGGATTCCCGGTTCGAATCCCCATCTGGGTGGAGTTTCCATGTTCTCCCCGTGTCTGCGTGGGTTTCCTCCGGGTTCTCCGGTTTCTTCCCACAGTCCAAAAACATGGATCAAGTTAATTGAATTCTCAAAATTGCCCCCTATAGAGTGTGTCTGTGTGAGTGAGTGTGTGCCCTGCGATGGATTGGCGCCCTGTCCTGGGTCTATCTGCCCAGCGCCCGAGAAGTTCTCCCCTGGATGGGCATGGGGAACCCCACCGCGACCCTAATAGAGGATAAGCGGGAGATAATGAATGAATGAATGAATGAATAAAAGTTTTTACATTTACATAGTCTTTACTATACATAAAAATAATATAAAATATCCAAATATCTAATTAATGTAAAACTGATACGCAGTTTAGGTCTTGCCTATAAAATGGGGTGTAATGCTACACAAAAGTCACATTTAGTGCAGTTTCACAGTATGCAGGTTTGTTTTTTAATAATCTAATCCTATATTAGATTTTTCGCTATATTGTGTTCTGTCTCTTTAAGACTCCTGTGGATGAAGTGCACATGCACCATGGGAAATGACTATTCCCCTGTTTTTAATTTATCACTGAATTAAAAGTTTTATTTGCAAGTAATGCTTTAGTGGAGTTTGGACACTTTATATTAATTCTAGGATTAACAGTCCAACAGTTTATGAGAACAAGCTTTTGTTCGGCATGTTGTAAATAAAACCAAGCATGGTAACACACTAAGCCGAGTATGAGTATGTTTCCAAAATTCTCTTAAACTGGCTGGGTTGGAGGTAATATAAGTCTGAGTTCTCCAAAGCATTACATTTACGTCATTTAGAGCCATATATGTTACTTAATAGCATATGAAGTGTTTATATGAGTGTGGAAAGGGTTGATGAAACATCTAAATAATAAAATAGAGTGGGGGTCTCTGGAACGTAATCCCCGCGGTAGGTAAATGCAGTCTGATTCTGATTCAGTTAACTGTAAATGCAGTCTGATTCTGCAGTCTGATTTCCCATTGGGGAGCAGAGAAAAAACAGGTTTGGTCAAAACAGTGTAAAAAGTAATGGAGATTAATCGTTTTTATGAGCTCTGGTTATTGATGTAGATGATTCTGCCTAATATGCGTTAGCACGTTCTAAATGTTTCGGAAAACATACCTCACTACCGCACAAAGATGAATGTCCATGTTCGATCCACAACTTGCAACTCAGCTCGGGTGTAGAGCTTGTCTCTTAATTTTAGTTCCGACTCTTTTTTTGGTATCTGCATGCGAAAGCACGTACCGAGCCATGTGGCCTGTACCAAACAGTTCATGATGAATACAGTGTACCGTTACACCCCTACTAAAAAAATTATCAGTAAGCAAGTGATCAGCTGCCTGATCTTCATCTACTGCTGCCTTATGATACATGCAAAATTTTAATTCTGTACTGGCGCAATGTTCAGTGTGGAATGGCGATGCTGTCAGGTAGTAGATTCTTAAAGTAACATTACCTCATAGTAATAGGTGAAAAAACTAATTCTTTAACATACTGCTCCTACAGCGATGCACTTTCATATGGCCAGTACATACCTCAATAATACAGTATCTTAAGATGCATGCACACACTATTTATATGTGCATTGCCATTGTAATCATGATTATGTAAACAGTTTAGTCAAAGATAAAAGCTGCTGTAAATTAACATATTCATTAGAAATATACCAAGATTGACCAAGGTTTCGTAGTTTGTTTTGTTTCTCTGTAAAGTATATGTTTCTCAATTTGTGTAATTCTTCATAAGTCATTTAGTATATGAGCCCAAGTATATCATCTGCACCTTAACTTTAAAAGTATGAATATGAAATGTATTGTTTTTAGTTTAACCTGGCTTTCTCCAATGTTTCATCTATAATGTATTGGTTTAAAAAGGTCTTTGGGACACTTCATCTGTATATTGCTATTTTATGTACAAAGAAATCTTTTAAAATGTATTATATGTCAAATTAAACCTCATTCAGGTTTACAGGTTGTATATAAGTAAATGAAAATGGGGTCTTTCCAGTTGTCTTTTGATACAGGGAATTATCTCTTTACGAGTGCAGAATTTTTACAGCTCTTCATCTAATTAAAGTTGCCTTATGTGCAATGGGGGGCTGTAAGAGACTGTTTAGGGTGTTGCCATCTTAAGACCTGAAGATAGCTGAACTGTTGAATATAGTTAAACTCATACACAGAGTTCATAAGCAGCGGTCTGTGCATGGGCTGTGCACTCTTAGCAATGCGTGGTCCATGCTTTTCAGGTTATTTAAAGAGATATAAATAACAAAACAATAAAACAACAATGACCACCAAGTGAGATGTATATTGCACTCCAAATGGTATTCCAAAGGCATTGAATATCATTTCAACTAACAAAACTTTGATAGTTTTCCCCTTTGTAATAATATTTATAATTGTATAAACTTGTATACAAACTTGTATTTGACAGAATTTAATTTCCTTGGCAGCAACACAAAGGCTTTAAAAATATGGTATATAGTTTTTTATTATTAAACTTGCTTATAAATTATTTTTAACTAAGTTGACATTAAACTAAATTAAACAAAAAGGGTTAAAGTTATGCAATAATGATGAGTGCCTAATATAGCTAAAAAAGCACATGCTGATGTCAAAAGATGCCATAATGGCCAAAAACACATCCAATTCCAATAATATTATGGCCTAATAACAAATAGCTCTACCTACTGTTCATTGTAAATCTGTTTTGGTAATGCACTGAGCCTAATGTATGTATTTATCTTAAACAAAAGCTGTGAACACCATCCCAACTATTACATTGGTAAACAATGCTGTATTAACCTTTTTTTGGAAGAATATAAAATCTCTAATGGTAAAAGATTAATCAAAAGATTTTATTTCTTACTTGTGTTTTTGGGTACCTCTAAGGTATGAGGCACCCATATAGCTGAGCCTTACATTTTTTGGTACTTACGAAGTGGACTTACAGCATGGAAAATATGCTGCTTTGTTAATTACTTTGTGAAAGATTCCTTTTTAAATTTGATCTCTTTTGTAAAGTATTTTCTCTGTTTCAAGACTTTTCATTTAGCTTTGCTATTAGTATTTCCTTTGATTCCACTATTTTTTCTTATATTCTGTGATTGTTTTTGTATTTATGTATAGTGTATTTGTATTGTGAATATGTATTTCAGAGCCTTTCATTTACTGTGGTGTTGTGACATTATTCCATTATGCTTCAAAAGCTGTTCACTTTACACTGAGTTGTATCAGATGATGTCTTCATTTTAAAAATAAAAAAAAATGTCTTTTTTTATTCTTCAGAAGATTTCAAATGTGTGCTTTTGGTTTTCCCCTATAAAGACTAAGCTGTGAATTAAAGTTGTTTTAACTTGATAGTTGTATGATAATCTAAATGGAGGCTTGGATTTTTAACACAATGCATTAAAATTAATGTTAACAATATTTACCTGGGGAGGCATGGTGGCTTAATGTTTAGCACATTCACTGTCTGCATAGGTTCTCTGTCTCTGTCTGCATAGGTTTCCTCCCACAGTCTAAAAACATGGATTTAACGTAAACCGAATGCTCTAAATTGCCCCATATAGTGTGTTTGTGTGTGTGGCTGTGTAAGTGTGCATGGCGATGGATTGGTGCTCTGTCCTGGGTGTGTCCGCCCATTGCCCAAAACAATCACCAATGGATGGGCATGGGGAACCCCTCTACGACCATAGTAGAGGATTAAGAGGAAGATAATGAATGAATGATTATTTACTTGTTTGTTAAAAGCTGACTTTCTCTCCCGGTAAACCCGAAATTACAAGAATTTGTTAGCCCTCCCAAAAAAAGCTGTTTAGGTTCGTCATTGTTCTAATTACAAGCAAGAGTATACAGGTCCGACAGTAGAAGAATTGCTTTTATGACTACAAAGTTTAAGCAAGGTCAGAACCAGTTAGACCACATGCATAAATAATAGCTACATCAGAGTAAATACTTTCAGTCTCTGACAAAAACAAGAAACTATTTAATTGTTAATGCAAGAAGGGGAGCTACTTAAATATTTTAAAATCAGCCAGCCTAACTGGCACCTCTCACTACCATGTAGCACTTCTTATTTAGGTACAATGCGACAAGAGAATTATTTTCTGTTTGACTCTTTTTTCTAGAATCCAAATACAAACAAAGCAATATTGCCATGGCAGAAATTAAAAATGTAGTTCTGTAAAATACATTAAACTTGTTCATATATGGCCACAAATTGTGTTTTAACATGATAAATGATGAGAAACAACTGATGGAGGAATATGTAAACAGTTATTAGAAATATGTTGACTTACATTTTTAAATAAAAACTTATATTTTAAAATAATTAAACATACTGCTGGTTTATGAAAATCATCCACAGACATTACCACGAGTTCAGTGGTACATTCTTCTAAGTAATCCATCTAAAGACAGAAATACCAGTAGCAAAAGTAATTGTGAAAATGAGTATGTAAAGGCAAGCCAGGAATGTTTGCTTTAATGTGTTTGGTCAGAATATTGTATGCTTTTAAATAGTGCATGACACAATACAAAATTATTGCTACAGTTGTCAAGACCAGTTGTATTAGGTCATTTTTATTTAATTAAGGGTATAATTGGGCCTGCCCTTTTCCTTAAACTATCTAGAAAAAAGGTACTAGGCGTGGCTAGACACAAAGCAGGATTTGTCAGTTTAACTGTAAAACAAGGGAGGAACCATAGAGCGATATAAGGATCATATTTTTATAATTATTTTCACTTTATAAATAGATACATGAGAATGTGAAATGAAATTGAAAAAAATGGTCTAGTATAGTATTAAAGTGGTATTTGATAAATGTCTTAAAATTGTATATAAAGTATAAAAAAATGAACTATATAAAATATTTTTATATACATTTTTGTATGCACTAAATAAATAGTTTTGTACAACAGACTGCAAGACATTGATGCCTGTTTTAAGACAAGCGGATGAAATTTATTTGACATTTCTTTTTTTTTAATTAAATCCATAATCCCCATAGATCTGTTTACATATATACATGAAGAAATATTACAAAGTAGAAAAAAAACATCTAAAAAATAAATTATGTAATACAAATGAATATTTACACTTAAAGCATCTTGTGTCTCAAATTAATTGTTTTTACTCATGTTAAGCCATCATCATTTAATGCCATCATTTTATGTAGTGTGCTATAGTATACAACACCCTCTGAAATATATTTAAAGCCATCCAAAACACAGACTTAACTTCAGACTGTGTATATATATATATATATATATATATATATATTGTGTATATATATATATATATATATATATATATATATATATATTTATTTGGGGGCACGGTGTCTTAGTGATTAGCACGTTTGATGCCTCTCAGTGCAGTTCGAATCCTAATCTGGGTGGAGTTTCCCTGCCATGGAGTTTCCCCCATGTCCGCGTGGGTTTCCTCCCACAGTCCAAAAACATGGATCAAGGTCAATTGAATTCAATTAAATGATTAAGTATGTGCTCTGCCCTGGGTGTATCTGTCCAGCGCGCGAAACGTTCTCCCCTTGATGGGAATGAAGAACCACCCCCCCGCCCGCAACCCTAGTACAGAATAAAGCAGAAGATGGGTATATATAGTATTCACTTAGTGTTATTTAGAGTACTAAGATTTATTCCATTTCAATGGATTAACAAATATAAAACTCCTTTTTACTACATTTCTAAAAAAAATTACTACAAAAGTAAGGTGCTACGTATTTGGAATTGTATTAATATTTAACCTTTACCTTGTCAATAGAAAAGGCACATTGTAATGTAAACTTAACCTAAAGCAAAAAAACAGATGATTACATGATTCATCCATTATGGTTTCTAAAGGGGCTACAGGTTCAAACACAGTCTGCATCTCCTTGCATCTGCAGCTGCCAAAAACGAAGTAAACCCCTTATACCCAAGTTTTAGCAACATACATAAAAGAAATTGTAATACCCAGCTCATAAAGTGGTCTAATTCTGATGCCTTTTAATGTGCAATGCCAGGTGATCAGAACGAGAAAAGCTGCGATTGCAGATCGAGCACTGAAAAGGCTTAGCACCTGTGTGCTTCCTGAAGTGGCGTGTCAGCTCATCAGAACGGGCAAAGCGCCAATCACAACCTTCCCAAGAGCAATGGTATGGCTTTTCACCTGGAACAAGAAAAGGCAATAATTATCTTATCAGTAACTAATGGCCTGAGTGAGTACATTTTAATTTAATTTAAAAGTTTTTGATCCAAAAATGGGTAAAAGGAGTATTGGTTTAATTGATCTGCATATTTAGAAATCTTTTGAATCAAGGTCATGATAAAACATTTCCTTATTTTAAATAATCTCTTTTGCTGTGCCAGTTTATACACATTTGATCAAACATTTGAGCCATTGTCCAGTTATATTTTGAAACAACTAGGTGTGTGATTTAGTTTAAAGGCAGCCTATTATTATATATTAGTGGTATTATACAGGGAAGAAAACTGAAAAAGCATTAATTTCAAAGTTTAAAGTACATAAAAATGAACTGAAACAGTTATTTGTGGGTCTTGCTGACAGTGTGACAAGCACACCAAAATAAGAGAAAATATTTGAATGATATCAAAAGTCTTACCTGTATGAGACCTTAAATGTGCCTTCAAATGGGAAGATTTGGTGTATACCTTCTTACAGCCTGATGATTAAAAATACAATAAAAATCAGTGATCAGATTAAAATGAATTAAGGAAGGTTAGCTATTTTACCATTTAATAACAAAATCCAATGTCTATTGATTTATTTTTATGTTTTTTGCAATTTTCAAAAAATATATTATTTAGTATTTGGTGTAGGCGGCACGGTGGCTTAGTGGTTAGCACGTTTGCCTCTCAGTGCTAGGGATTGCCGGTTCGAATCCCCATCTGGGTGGAGTTTCCATGTTCTCCCCGTGTCTGCGTGGGTTTCCTCCAGGTTCTCCGGTTTCCTCCCACAGTCCAAAAACATGGATCAAGTCAATTGAATTCTCAAAATTGCCCCATATAGAGTATGTCTGTGTGAGTGAGTATGTGCACAACAATGGATTGGCGCCCTGTCCTGGGTGTATCTGCCCAGCGCCCAAGATGTTCTCCCCTGGATGGGCATGGGGAACCCCACCGTGACCCTAATAGAGGATAAAGCGGGAGATAATGAATGAATGAGTATTTGGTGTGGTTCTTTTTCCAGTGGTAGTTTTTTTTTTATTTTTTTAAATAATAATATTTTGCCTTTTTCTTTAAGTTTTACTTTGTTTACCTTGTAATACTACATTTTATTTTGTGCATTCTATAGAGTACTATTACTGGAAACTGGGTGTGTTAAAGTGAGATAATCAAATTAATCCCACATGGCACTTATACTCCTCCTCCCAACAGCTTCCACCCTGAACTACTTACAGTACTTTGTGCTGTAGAAAAATGAAATAAAATAGGTATTGATTGATAGGTATTGAACCCTTTGATTATTGGTTGAGCATCAATAATTATGACTTATAGCTTACCTGGAACATTGCAATGATGTATCCTCCTCTTGTCCAAATCAGGGTTGCTCCTGTGATTGTGCCTGGCAAACACCACTTGTGATGGTACTGACATGGACACTGCAGGCCCTAAACCTGGTCCTGCAAGTTTAGATGCCATACTGGCAGCATAGGAGGGTGGAGGTGGTAGTGTTTGTAGCAGGGTTTTCCTTCGGTCTGGACTGCTGGGCTCTGAACTTGGAGGGGATGGTGGAAGATATGGGGAATTTATCTGCTGATAATGCTTAGCAATGTGACCAGTGCGAGTTGTTCCACTCTTGACCATATTACACATTGCTCTTCCAGTAATTTGGGTGGCAGAAGAGCTCATGTTATTGTATGATGATACAGACGGACAAACACCACTGTGTGGCTGAGTGAAGGATGGAGGTCCAGACACTACATGATCTAGGTCTGAATTCAAAAGCGGAACTAAAGGAATGTCTTGGAAGTCAACTGTTGTTGTCTCCTGTTTGACAAATGCACCATTGCTTTCTTTGCTGGCTTGCTCAGATTGATGGGTGTATTGCGGCAATGCTTGGAGAACTGTATTATGGCCGCTTATATACTCTAGCATATTCTGGGGTTCAGTCTTAATTTGGGGCAGCACTGAGGGTCTTGTAGACCGGCAGAGACCACTACGCACAAAGGGGACATTGGGTAGGAAAACATTCATGTTAATGCTGTAAGGTGAGCCTTGGTCCATTATCTGGAATCTATTCTGATTGTATTTATGCTCTGTGGCAACTTGGAATTGAGGTGGTATGTACTTGTTCATCTAAAAAGAAAGTAAAACAACATGAATGTTTAAATGTGTGAAAACCTATACAACAATTTTAAATAAGCATGTCATTAGTTTATTTACAACAGTAAATGTATTAGGAAACAAATTATCTATTCAACTACTCAAACAAAACATTAAAACAAGTGAAACATAGAGATACTGCACAAAGATATAAGTGTGTGGAAAAGTTAAGACCAATTAAATGTTTCATGAAAAGTAGAACAACTAGCAGTCTTAAATCATGGTCTTATATTTTATATTACAAACACGTGTTTGGTCATATATGAACAAAAACAATTACAGAATACAAAAAGAGCATTAAGAGCGAATTAGCAATAAGTCAACTTGTGTTTTAAAGAAATTAACTTGAAACTACATTTACTATCAGTAAAAAAAAAATCTGATAAATGCTAAATGTGTGCTATATGTTACATTTAACATTACGTATACACAGGTGTGAATCAAAAACTGTTTACACTTCATTTGTACTTTAATCACAGTTATCCCACTAGATTCTATAAAGATTACACTTTATTCATCACTTGGGAGTTTACTGTGTACTGTATACTTCTAGTCGTTATGTTCCTCTGTTTCATTTTTATAACTTTTGTCTTTTAGGAGCACAAGAACTTAAACAGTCTTAGTTTATGTTAGCAACCTCAGTGCTAAGGATTCCTGGTTCGAATCCCAATCTGGGTGGAGTTGTTTTACATTTTGTAGATGTCCTGTATACTGTGTTTAGGAGTTTATAAAACTTGTGATCAGTGATTTCAACAGAAACAGTACTAATAGACACCAATGAAGTTAACCCCCAATGAAAAACTAGGAATTAAATAAACACTAGCTAGTATACATTATTTCCCACATTATACTTTAAGCAAATGCGTATTTGTGTGTGCCTACAAAATGTAGATTTGACATTGATTTATATTTGGCTGCTCATGTTTAAATACTTTTGTCTGAATTCTGAATTTAGCTAGCGTGCTGAATAGCTTACGTTACAGCCCATTAGACACCTAGACACAATTTGGACAAAATACCTACTATCTATTTATAGTGGCCCCGAGGGTGAAAACAATTCAAACTTACTCGTTTATAGTTTCAGACTACACTCGCACATGAGTTCCATGTTTAAGCAATGGGGTATGTTATAGATGACGGTACCATTGGGTGCTGCTGTGGTGCGGAGCCACTGTGCTCTGGAGAAATGAACGCGCCTTCCTGCGCCGCAGCGGCCGCTATGATCACAGGGTTATGCGTCTCCTGTGCTGCCGGAGTGGAGAACGCGGTTCTCACCAAAGCGGTAGCCATTGAAGGCTGTTTTCCACAAATCGATGGTGCTCGGGTCCTTCAAAGCGACGCCGGTAGGTCCGTGAAAGATGAGACAAAACTGTCAGCAGCTACTTGCGCCTTTGACATGACATATGACGCAGGAGAGCAGTATTTAAACACACAGACGGGGCGGGGTTGTTGCGTCGCAAACATTCAAATCAATCTTTTCTCAGTTCGAGATTCTCCACACGCCTCTCATTGTGCTTTTTAAATATGAAATCACATTTAAATGCTAGTGGGCTTGAGGTCGTCTTTGTGATAATGCACTATAAGGTTCCTCACGTCGTTAAAGTTAGTTTGATATTTGACATTCGGCAGACATTCGTGTTTCATCGCTGCTCGCTCTTCATTACGAATTTACATTTCCCCCCCCTAAATCACTTCTAATAAATCATGACTAAATAGAGAACAAACTACAATCATTATATTTCATCAAAATTCATTCTATTTATTTATTTAGGTAAGGCGACCAAATGCATCCGAAACCGCAGCGGGAGACGGCTATGACAGCAAGAGACCGTCTAAAAAGAGTCCCCATAGTACATAAACGTAAAACATTTAGCGCACTGTGGATCATAATTGCTAAAAAATATTTAAACATATTTAAGAACAGATATATATTACTGCACGTGACAAGTTTATAGTTATTGATGGCTAATAACAATTAATAAAAAAATCTAAACATGCATATATTGATTTTCATAAGCAGTAAATTGCAACTGTATAAAAGCAATATGCTAAAGAAATATGAAATCAATTATAGTTTACACTATACAATCCTTAATTTTAGAAAGTCTCACTCGAATTATTGTTCTTAATGTTATAATCTGTTATTGTATAACACCAGAATAATGGGAAACACATGTAGTTCACAGAGACACAGCTGGAGAACATACTACAACCTTTATTTTGGGAAATATTATTTGGTTGATTTTTGGTACATTATTTGAAGTTACAAATTCCTACTGCGAAAGAGCAAAATACTATAATAATAATATAAAAACACTTGTAGGTCATAGAGAAACAGCTATGGAACATACTGCAACCTTTATTTTGGGAATATATTCATTGGTTGATTTGTGGTTCATTAAAGTTACAAATTCCTCCTGTGAACCAGCAAAATAGTATAATAGTATGTGGAAGATAATGGATGGATTCAAACCTGGAACCTCAACGCTGAGAGTGGTGCTAATAACCACCCCACCCCTTTATACATAAAAATAGTGTGTGTGTGTGTGTGTGTGTGTGTGTGTGTGTGTGTGTGTGTGTGTGTGTGTGTAAAACTTAACCAAAAATCAGCAGATGGATATTTTCCCAAACTGAAGGTTGTGGTATGTTCCCTCGCTGTTCCTTTGTGAACTACAAGTGCTTTTTTATTATTGTGTTATTTTACTGTTTCACAGGAGAAATTTGTAACTTTTAAAAATGAACCAAAAATGAACCAAATAATATTTTCCAAAAATAAAGGTTGCAGTATATTTTTCATGTGCCTTTCTGTAAACTACAAGTGAGTTTATATTTAATTGCAATATTAATATTTTACAGTTGAAGTTCATTTTGTATAACATGTACTTTTAAAATCATCATCATTCAACACTAAAGATTTTTCATGTCTAGTTATAATTTTCAATCTATATTGTTCTTTTGGGGGGGATTTAAGTGTTTATAATTATCACCAGCATGATCCATATATCAGTAATGTTTTTCGGTATTTCCGCAATGACTGGAGTTTATAGACGGCCTCTTGCTGTCACCAAAAGCTGCTGCTGCCATTCCGGCTATATTGGACGATTTACTCGGATAAATCAACTCACCGGGGATTTTGACAAAATATAAAGTTTGTAGTGTGTTCTCGATCGCGTAGTGATTTATAAAATGCAATTAAAATAATTTTAGGGCTTTGATTGAAAGTGGGAGGCGGAGCAAAAAGCGAATGTCTGCCGAATGTCGAATATCAAACTAACTTTACGTGAAGATTTCCCACTTGAAAGGTTCTTCTTATGGTGGGATTACTGTGTCTTAGGCCAGTGATCAGCTCCTTAATTAATTTTCTTTTCTTTTTTTGATATAAATGTGATGAAATTTGAGAACATCTTGTTATGCCCTCAATTGTAAGTCATTTTGGATAAAAGCGTCTGCTAAATGACTAAATGTAAATTACCAGCGTTATACTCATTCATTCATTCATTATCTCCAGCTTATCCTCTATTAGGGTCGCGGTGGGGTTCCCCATGCCCATCCAGGGGAGAACGTCTCGGGCGCTGGGCAGATAGACCCAGGACAGGGCGCCAATCCATCGCTGGGCACACACTTACTCACACAGACACACTCTATAGGGGGCAATTTTGAGAATTCAATTTACTTGTTCCATGTTTTTGGACTGTGGGAAGAAACCGGAGAACCCGGAGGAAACCCACGCAGACACGGGAAGAACATGGAAACTCCACCCAGATGGGGATTCGAACCAGGAATCCCTAGCGCTGAGAGGCGAACGTGCTAACCACTAAGCCACCGTGCCGCCAGCGTTATACTATCAGAAATTAAAAAAAAAAACACTTTTTTTTTCATTTAAAACTAGTTAAAGATTTCCTTCTTTACTAGTTATTTTATTAATGATAAAACAGATTAGTAATACAAAGTATAAAAAAGATTTTGTATAAGTAAATAAATTATACTTAAAATTACAATATCATCCTTATTTACTGGGGCAGCATGGTGGCTTAATGGTTAGCACGTTCACTTATCAGCTCTAGGGATTCTCGGTTCGAATCCCAATCTGGGTGAAGTTTCCATGTTCTCGCCATGTCTGCGTGGGTTTTCTCTGGGTTCTCCGGTTTCCTCCCACATTCCAAAAACATGGTTCAAGGTCAATTGAATTTTCCAAAATTGCCCCATATAGAGTGCGTTTGTGTGAGTGAGTGAGTGAGTGGACCCAGCGATAGATTGGTGCCCTGTCCTGCGTGTATTTGCCCAGCGCCCGAAACGTTCTCCCCTGGATGGACATGGGGAACCCCACCCTTGTAGAGGATAAAGCGTAAGATAATGGATGGATCTTATTTACTGCAGAGGCTCATTATCAATCACTTTTCAATTTAAGACCTCTTTACTATAAGGCCAATGTTCTCTTGTGCTCATGTCTTTGCACAGATCTTATAAAAATCCTTAGAACTGTGTGAAGTCCCCTCATGTTTCAAACAATACACCATTATCCCAGTCCCAAAGAAACATTACATTACTACTGTCAGAAATTTTAAATTTCTAATACATAATGAGAGTCCCAATATGGCCGAAAAACAGACAAAGGACCTTTGATTTTGCCGCCACTGGAAAATACAGGGCTGGGATTGGCTGATTTAAAACCTAGGGGGGTAATCTGCAATTGGCTTAGTCATTTAAGGGGCGGGAACTAGACGTAACAATATATACAGGTAACCCTTGAGTGGGCTCTCTCTTTCTCACTCAGACCTGAAGGCGTACTTAGCACCTGAAGCTGAATGGGCAGACCGCTGGCCAGTGTGAGTTACTGACGGTGGCCCTGAAGTATTCTTTGTCCTTAATAAATGAGTTGAGGCGACCATTTTTGCATCAGCTCGTTCTTTCTGCCTTTTTCAAAATCAAAAGATCCTAACACTACTGTAACTGGTTTATATAAGACAAGGTTAAATTGTTGATGTTCTGGTGTAAACAAAACAATGAGGAACTCAACATGCTCAAAATTTTGGAGTTGAAATTGGACTTCAGGAAACACCTGGCACCACTTTTAACACTGACAATAACAACCACGTGATGAATATTAAGACCTTAACATTCCAGGGAATAGCTATCTCTCAGTACCTGAAATGGGTGCTCAACATTAGCACCATGCTCAAATAGGCCCAACAGGCCCAGAAATGTATGCTGTGTCTGCTAAAGAAACATTTGCCACAAGAACTATTGAGGCTGTTCTACTCTGCAATCTTTAAACTTTGTTGTGCACTTTTATTAATGTCTGGTTTGGAGCTGCAACAAAACAAAAACAGGAACAGATTCAAGAGAACAATTAGAACTGCTGAAAAATGCTCATTTGCTCACCCTCCAAATCATCACTTTGTACATACTAAATACATACAAATTAAATACAATGCAAACTGCACCTTTATTTAAATATGTGCATACTGTACTTCCGGTTTTGGCGTGGTATGGAGTAGTCAGGCTTTTGGAGTAGTCTGGTGACTAGTGGCATTCTCTTTACTTTACTGTACCTTTTTGTAATTTAATTAACCAAGCTTTATTAACTACAAACTTAAGATGCCTCCTAAATCCAATAAATTGTCGACTTTGACGCAATTGCTCATTTGGCCTGCAGCGCACACTGCATCCTCACAGGCACATGCTGTTTCACCTATGGCAAGTGTGTCTGCTTCAACAGGTTTGTCTTCTCTGCACATTTCAGCACTAAAATCTGAACTGGTTCAGGCTGTTGTCAGCGAATTGCAGTTGATTTTAAATGCCACCACTCTAGGCTCAGAAATGAGCTTATTGACATTAAAGCTGAAATAATGCAGGACTTCGCTGCACTAAAAGCGGAATTTGTCGGCATTAAAAACACAGTGTCAGGCATTTGAATATATTTTATCCGCATGCACTGATCCACATGCACATGCACTGATGAAACAAAAGGGCTTCAAGTTGAAACCATGGCTAAGGATGTGAACCGGCTCGAGGATAAATGTGAGGACTTGGAGGCCAGATTTCTTCACCAGAATATTCGCATTGTGGGAATCCCGGGGGATGGCTCTATGGATTAAAAATGGGATTCAACTTAGTACTGATAAAACAATTTCAGATATAAACGGTAGATGGGTTCGTTATATAACACTCCTGTACTTCTAGTAAATATTTATGCCCCTAATTTTGATGATATAAACTTTATGAATAGTCCCATTGTAGATCATTCTAATCCCCAGGGTCTCACCCAGTTGTTATTGGTCAATTTCAGACGTCATTTTAAAAAATAACATTATAGACCTCTGGAGATTTCATAATCCAAAAAGCAAACAATTTTATTTTTACTCACACCCCCACATAACCTATTACTATTACACAGCAGAACTGAGACAAATCCATAAGCCAAATATGTACATGTGCATAGTTTTGCATAGAGTCCATCACTCCAAATCCCAATTGGCTAAGTTTTATGATTGCTGTGATAAATGCTCTGATTCACCATGCAATTTGAGTCATATGTTTTTTCTCTGCCCCTCACTTCATAATTTTTGGTCCAGTTGTTTTGAGACTATGTCCAAAGTTTTTAATCTGCGCATTGCTCCTTGCAGTGTTATTGCTATTTTTTGTCCTAATGTCTGGTTTGCCTTCTTTGTCTTGACTTCAAACTGATGTCCGTGCCTTCACATCAAGATGTAGGATATTATGATTTTGTGAAATCTACAAAGCCACCACCTTTTTCTTATGGCTCCAAGATGTCCTGCCTTTGTCTTCTTTGGGTTTAGTTAAAGAGAGAGAGAGAAAAAAAGGAGTACATTTCCTTCATTTCCACTATTGTTGTACCTGAATGTATGTATTTTTACACAATTTTGTATGGGGTTTGTTGTCTCAATAATAAATAAATAAATAAATGTGCATACTGTACATTAAATTGTAAATATATACTGGAGAAACAGGATTAATACACATCCATAATGGTGCAGTGAAATCTGTTGAAACCTACTCTTCAGTCAATGTGTAGATGCGTTCCATAGGATCTGTTAAGCTTAACTACTAAATTAAGTGTTATTTAGTTATTTAGTTACTTTTTTACTTTCTCTTGACAGCACCGGGAGGGTGCTGCGCTCATGTTACATAACATAGCCGATAGGGTCTTTTCTTCGGATAGGAATAAAAATTGACAATTCAGAGCCAAGGCCAGGCAGCAGACAAAATGGCCTAACCAACTGCCTGCGAACTGCCAGGAGTCGTCACCCACAATAACTAGGTTCCATGCCATTAAGACAGTTATCAAGTATCGCAGTGAGCAAAAAACAAAAAAAGTCCAAAAGAGTCCAAAAAGTGTGCCAAAAAAATCTCATTAATATCAATACAATCTTAAGTAATGTAAGAAAGATTTTTAAGTTAAAACTTGGGTTATTAAACATTAGGTCACTTTCATCAAAATCAGCTCTAGTTCAAGAAATAATAACTGATAACTTCCTAAATGTCTTTTGTCTCACAGAGACCTGGATTGGGGCCAATGAATACCTAGCATTAAATGATGCCTCGCCACCTGGTTATACTTATGCTCATAAACCACGTCTTAGTGGACGAGGAGGTGGAGTGGCTATGATCTATAAAGAAAACATAAATGTAACACTTAATAATAAGTGTGAGTCAAAATCCTTCGAAGCACTTGTACTCAACATAAGTAGCTCATCTGCATTGAAAAATAAATACAATCTAATGCAACTTATTACCGTATACCGCCCTCCCGGCCCATATAAAGAATTCGGTGAATTTCTCTCTAACATAGTAATCTCATCAGACCTTAATAGTCGGTGACTTCAATGTTCACTTTGAAAACCCACTAGACTCATTTAAATTAGCCTTTGACTACATCCTAGATTCCATGGGCATTACTCAAAGTGTGATTGGTAAAACACATCGCTGTAAACATACATTAGACTTAGTTTTATCACATGGTATTAACATTAATAATTTAACTATTGTTCCACTAAGTGAGGTCATCTCCGATCACTATTTGATAACCTACGATTTAGAAATTGATATTGATCCATTCATTAAACCGTGATATGATATGAAACGTACAATCATTCCCTCTACTGCTGGGTAATTCCTACAACATTTACCCGAATTAAACATTAAACCAGCATCAGGACCCGATGAACTTGAAAACACAGTGGAATACCTTAAACACGTGTTTTCTCCAACCTTAGACAGTGTCGCTCCACTTAAACTAAAAAGGATTAAAGATAAAAGACTCGTTCCACGGTTTAATGATCAAACACGTGCCCTTAAACAAACCACTAGAACCATGGAGTGTAAATGGAGACAAACTAAATTAGAGGTATTTAGGGTTGCATGGAAGGACAGTATGACTGAGTACGAACATGCACTCAATGCAGCAAAGACTAAATATTATTTTGAATTAATAGAGAACAACAAAAACAACCAAAGATTCCTCTTTAGTACCATTGCCAAATTAACTCGAAGTGCTACTGAATCAGATTCACAGATTCACTCACAGTTCAGCAGCAATGATTTCATGAATTTCTTTAGTGATAAAATTGAAAACATAAGACTTAAATCATCTAATGCATCGTGTAGCGTAACCAATAATCAACCCTTAATGATTTCTGAAAAATCTAGTGGTAGAGAAAATAATATAGTACAAGAGTTAAATACCTTTAACCCCATATCTAAAAAAAAAGATTGTCTCATTAATTACACAATCAAAGACAACATCCTGTCTGTTAGACCCAATACCTACAAACCTGCTCAAAGACCTCGTACCAAATATTACAGAGCCTTTTATAAACATTATAAATTCATCTCTTAAAATAGGCTATGTCCCGAAAAATATGAAGTGTGCAGTCATTAAACCATTAAAAAACCTAATTTAGATCCTCTAATATTGTCCGACTATAGCCCAATATCAAACCTTCCTTTTGTCTCTAAAATCCTAGAAAAAATTGTGTTAAACCAGCTGAATCGCCATCTTCTAGCTAATAACGTTCATAAAGTTCAGTCAGGTTTAAGGTCTCATCATAGCACTAAGACAGCCTTAATTAAAGTCGTTAATGACTTATTAATGTCCTCTAATAAAAACCAAATCTCTTTTCTTGAATTATTTTAATTATTAGATCTTAGTGCAGCCTTTGACACTATAGACCATAACATCTTAGTTGATAGATTAGAAAACACTGTGGGCATTACAGGATCTGCACTCCAAGGGTTTAAATCCTACCTGACAGATTGATATCAATTCACCTGTGTTAACAACCAATGTTCTGATTTTGCTAAAGTTAAATATGGTGTCCCACAAGGGTCAGTTCTGGGTCCACTCCCATTTGCATTATATATGCTTCCATTGGGATCAATTATTCATAAACATGGAATCAGATGATACACAGTTATACGTTTCAGCTAACCCTAATGATAGTCGTTCAGTCAGTAAGTTCGAGGACTGCATCCAAGATATTAAAATATGGATGTCAAAAAACAGATAAAACAGAGTTTCTGATAGTTGGACCCAAGGACAAAATTAACAAAGCTTCTAACACTATGTTATTGATAACTCTTTAATTAGACCCAGTTCATCTGTAAATAATATTGGTGTCATTATTGATTTAGATCTCTCCTTTACAGAGCACATTAGCAATATTACTAGAATTGCATTTTTTCACCTTCGTAACATTTCGAAGCTGCGAAAAATCCGCTCCCTCCAAGATGCAGAAAAACTAATTCATGCTTTTATTACCTCAAGGTTAGATTATTGTAATTTACTTCTGACAGGATGTTCTAATAAATCATTACATAAATTACAACTTGTGTAAAATGCTGCAGCTAGAGTTTTAACTGTTAGCAAACTTGTACTGGCTACTGGTTAAGTTTCGTATTGAGTAACATATAAAATTCTACATAATCAGGCCCCACAGTATCTGAGTGAGCTGATTCAATTGTACAAGCCAACACGTGAGCTCCGATCTCAAGGTGCTGGTCTACTCTTAGCTCCTAGAATAAATAAAATTACTGCTGGTGGAAGAGCATTCTCCCACAAGGCTCCTCAACTTTGGAATAGCCTTCCTGTTACTGTTCGTGATTCTGAATCACTGTTAATCTTTAAAAATAAATTATAAACACATTTATTTAATCTTGCGTTTAATTATTATTGTAGATAAAGATGTAGATCTTGGCTGTGTTGGGGTGTTAATCTGTGATCAGTGTATGCTGGCGTTTCACCTCTTCACCCATTAATGGGGGTGGGGGGGTGTGGTGCTGAAATGATGCTGTTCCATCTCAACTATGTAGAGTCTGCAGTATCTGTCTCTTTTAGTTATGCTGCTCTAGTCAGTGATGCCGGAGTCACATACTGCACTGTGTCAATAAATTAGTTATTAATTAAATGCCGTGCTTTATTATTAGCCCTAAGATTCCGAAGGGCCAATTTAAAGTTAATCCCAGGGATGGGATCCATTGCCTCCCTGAGACAGGAAAAATAATTTTTGATTTTTGGCAACATAAATTAAACTTATAAATGGGGTGAGAGTGCAATCACTACCCCACACAATAGATAATATTTATAATCTATCAAGAACTTTAATCTTGGACATTAATGATCTCCAGTTACTTAATAAAGGCCTATCATTTATTCCTACACCAATTAAATGGGACAGACAAAAATTATTTAGAGACCTACATCATTATCATAGAAAACTTAGAATAATAACTTTCATCGATTTTGAGAAGAATTACGACTTACCTCTTTTCCAGGAACCGTCCAGATGGGATTCACCTAAAATAAAAGATAAGAAAGAAATCACAACATTAATTAATAGAGATCAAAGCACAATTAAAAATATCAAACAAATAAAACACAGAATAATTTAAACTTAGAAGAACAACAAGCTTTAAACAAACTAAAGAACAACAATCATATTATAATTAAACCTGCAGATAAAGGGTCTAAAGTGGTTATTATGGATAAATCACAATACTTAAGAGAGGCCTATAGACAACTTAATAACGCAACAATATTATACAAAATTGGATGGTACGATCCTCATGAAGACCTGTGAAATACAAAAACAAATATTCGAAAAATTATATACAGTTAAATTTATTTAAAAAAAACAGTTACACTTTTTTTCGGGCCCAGATGAACCACAGATGAGACAATTTTATTGCCTCCCAAAGATTTATAAGGACTCAACAAATTGGCCGTTTCTGGGTGAAACCCCAGCAAGGAGGCCTATAGTGAGCGACTGTGGCTCAGAGTCCCACAGGGTTGCACAATATATTGATACTTACGTCAATCAAATCTCACAAAAACATAGAAATTATCTAAAAGACACATATGATTTAATCGATAAAATTAAGAAAATAACAGTACCGGAAAGATCCCTGTTATTCACGATAGATATAGTTTCCCTATATACAAATATAGACACCAATCTGGGCTTAGAGTCTAGTCTGAGAAGCATTTAAAATAAATCCAGACCCAAACAGACCGAATGAAGCGCTATTGGAATTATTACACCTGGGTCTGACCAGGAACAATTTTGAATTTAATGGGGAATATTACCTGCAAACCCAGGGAACAGCAATGGGTAAAACCTTTGCCCCCTCATACGCCAATATTTATATGGCAGCCTGGGAGGAATCTGTTTTTAAAAAATGCAAACTAATGCCCATAATCTATCTACGTTTCCTGGACGATATATTTGGGATTTGGACTCATTCGAGGGAAGATTTTACCGAGTTTATTTATATTTTAAATACTCATCACGCAAATATTAAGGTCACTTTTACAATCTGTGAACAAAATATCCATTTTTTAGATACAGAAATATTCTGGACACAATGGGGATCAGAGAAAAAATTGGCATCGAGGGTATTTTTTAAGCAAACTGACACCCATGCCCTCTTACACAAAAAATTGTACCATCCAAAACACACATTTAAAGGGATTGTAAAATCCCAACTGATTCGATTTAAAAGAATCTGCACATATGAGAGAGACATAGAGGAAGCCACAAAGACTCTGTTTAAGGTTTTACAGGGAAGGGGATATTCAAAGAGATTTTTAAGAACAATAAAAGTAGAGGTAAACACTCATTTCATGCATTAAATAACACAAAAGATAAAAAAGGACATTCCAATTCTCGAAATTTAATTTAATCTTTGCCTACAGACGCAATAAAAACCTGAAAGACATCCTGGTTCATACTAAAATAGATAGGGAAAAAGACAGACAAGATACTTACCTTATGCCGAGGCCTTACATATTCAATCGAAGATCAAATAAAGGAGCCCCTGCAAATGAAAAGATTTCAATGAATACTGTGAATGTGATTTATGCAATTGTACTTTCTGTGGTTTAATATATGTAGGAGAGACGAAACACACTATGGCAATTCGATTGAACCAACACATTTATCTAATTAGTAGTGAAAAGGGAAAAACACAACTATACTTACATTTCCAAGAACATGGTTTGGACAAACTGAGGATAATGGGACTGGAGACAAACAGGGACTGGACCAAAACAATGAGGCAGAAAGCAGAGAAAAAAATAGATACACAAATTAGGCACAATACATCCAGAGGGGTTAAACGAAAAAATATTAATAAAACAGAACTAAGCTATGGGATTAGGACATTAAAAAGTTGTCAGAAAATACCTTAAAGATAAAATAAAATAGAGGGAGAAATAGCTCCATCTACTGACCAAACAAGTAGATGACCTAAAGAACAACCCTAAATCATACGTTAACTCCTGCCCTCACCTCGGTAAATACCCAGGGGAAGCAAATAATGATACCACACACCCCAACAACTAACCCTAACCCTAACTTCCTCAGAACACCACAATTTTAAATATTTTTTTTAGAAAATAAAGAAATATGGATTCTAAGTAGGGGGATGGGTGAATAGGGATCGAATTTATGTAGATTCCTTGTTTTTAACAAAAAGGGTGATTTTATGGGAACATTGGTCCACCAAGGGTCCTACAGTGGGGGTCCGTAGGCCAGAGCATAAAAAGGGTGAATTTACCCAATCAGAAGAACTTTTTAATACTATACCTTGATCTAACTGCCTTACTTGTCTGTTTCTTTTGAGGTGTGACCGGCTTCCTGGAAATCTTCATCCATTGCTCTGCTGACGAACACTGGATGGAACCTGAATATCAATTGGACTGGCGGTCCTGCAGGACACCCTTAATGGACTCGCATATAGTTTTCCAGTTGTTAGTTTTCCATTTGTTTAATATCTGTACATAGCTGTCCTACATTGTTGTTGCTGCCTGGCCGCTCAAGGAGGATGAGTCTCCCACTGAGTCTTGGTCCTCCCAAGGTTTCTTCCTTGAATAACAACATAAAAGTGAGTTTTTTTCTTGCCACTGTAGCTTCGCCTTGCTCTTTGGGGGTTTAAAGGCTTTTCATTCTGTAAAGCTGCTTTGTGACAATGTACTGTTGTAAAAAGCGCTATATAAATAAATAACTTTGGAAAATTTCCAAGCTTGGCTATCAAAAATTTGCCTACATGTAATATTAATTAGCCTTAAGGTGGCATGTGTAGACAAAGGACTACTGTCATGTGGTAGTGTGTTTTGGCATTGTGGAGATATAGTAGGAAGTGGTAGCTCAGTGGTTAGGGCATTGGACTGTCATTCTGAAGGTTGGGGGTTCAAATCCCAGGTCCACTGAAGTTACCAATGTGGGTCCTTGAGCAAGGCCCTTAACCCTCATTGCTCCAGGGATGTTGTGATTAACCCTGTGCTCATCTTGTAAGTCGCTTTGGATAAAAGCGTCCAATAAATGACCAAATAATAGCTATCCAATTTTAGCCTATATGTAATATTGATTCACCTTAAGATGTTAAGTGTTTACAATGGAATTTTATAAAAACATGGTACAGTGAAATCTGCACATACATTTACATTTAGTCATTTAGCAGACGCTTTTATCCAAAGTGACTTACAAATGAGAACATCAAGTCAGTAATTATGAATAAAAACCAACTGTAATGTAAAATCATAAAACCTGATTGTTATTTGAAACCTGGGTGCCTCCCCCCCACCCCCCACCTTTTTTTTTTTTTTTTTTTTTTTTTTTTAACAGCGTGTATTTGTTAAAAATATGCGTCTTCAGTAGTTTCTTAAAAATGCCAAGTGATTCTGCCTTAAGGACAGAGTTGGGAAGATCGTTCCACCATTTTGCAATGGTGAACACCCTGGAGTGAGAATTAGCTCCGTGGTGAGGTGGAATCGCCAGGCAGCAATGATCACTAGAGCGAAGTGAACGAGCCGGAGTGTATTGTGAAAAGATAGAGTGAAGGTAAGAGGGGAAGATCCAGAAATGATCCTGTAGGCCAGAGTCAGTGACTTGTACTGAATGCGAGCAGCTACAGGGAGCCAATAGAGAGAAATGAGTAGTGGAATGACATGAGTTTACTTGGGATGGTTGAACACAAGTCGGTAAAAACTAATTAGTTGAAGATTAGTTGAAGAGGTCTGATTGTGGAAGCTGGGATCACATTGTGGAAACAAGTAACGCATTACAATAATCGAGCCGGGATAGAACTAGGGCTTGAACAAGCAGTTGGGTAGCATGTTCAGTCAAAAAGGGTCTGATCTTCCTTATGTTGTAAAGGAGGAATCTGCAGGGACAGGCGGTTTTTATAACATTAACAGAGAGTTTAAGGTGGGGAATATATTTTGAAACCAAGGTTACGGACCGAATCAATTGTGGAGATTGTGGAGCCGTCAATTTGGAAGGTCATGTTGTGATGGATTGAGAGTTTAGCTAAGATTATAAGAAGCTCTGTTTTTGCTAAATTTAATTTGAGATGACTGGACTTCATCCAAACAGATATGTTAGTGAGGCAGGCAGATATCCAATTTTAGATCGTGGTGTCGTCAGGGGCAAACGGAGAGGACCAAGTACAGAGCCCTGAGGCACACCAGTGCATACTTGGTGAGAGTTAGATATCTCCCTATTCCATGACACTTTGAAGGCTCTTCCTGTCAGATAGGATCGAAACCATTCAAGTGTCGTATCAGAAATGCCTAATTCAGATAGAGTGGACAGTAGAATCTGATGATTTACTGTATCAAAAGCTGCAGAAAGGTCTAGCAGAATGAGGACAGAGGATTAAGATTTAGCTTTGGCAGTTTTAAGACAATCAATCACTGAGAGCAATGCTGTCTAAGTGGAGTGACCACACCTAAAACTGGACTGATAGGGATCAAGGAGATTGTTCTGATTGAGAAACTTTGAGACCTGTGTAGATACCACCTGTTCAAGTGTTTTAGACAGGAAAGGTAAAAGTGATACAAGCCTGTAGCTCTTGACCAAATTTGCGTTGGCTTTTTGAGAAGAGGTTTGACTATGGCATGTTTGAAACAATCAGGAAAAGTACCCGACGTGAGAGAGGAGTTAATGATGTGTGTGAGTGCTGGTGTGATGGAGGAGGCGATGGATTGAAGAAGGTGAGATGGGATGGAATCAAGGGGGCAAGTAGTTGGGTTACTGGCAAGAAGAATATTGCAGATGTCAGATTCTTCGGCATTGTATTTTTCAGAGGGGCACATTTTTTGATCAAACATTTTATTTGCTTCAATTTGAATATCTGCTCTATGACTATTCCTACAACCGTGCTGAGAAACAATCTCTCAATAAAATCCCAAAATCTAAACAAAAAACAATAGTGCAGTACTGTGTTCATTCAATTAAACTAAAAGTCAAACATAAGCATAAACACATGCAGTGATAAACACTTGAGACGTTCTCCCCTGGATGGGCACGGGGAACTGCCCCCCCACGAACCTAATAGAGGATAAAGCGGAAGATAATGGATGGATAAGTTCGAATATGCATGCAACACGAACAATGGTGAGCGCAGTCATTTCTCAAGTATGAACATTAAAGTCAATGAACCACCTCCCTCTAACTATAATTGGCTAGAATGTTGTCTTTCCTTCACTGATTGGTTGAATTGTATGACTGACAAACCTAGATAGAAAAAAAAATAGAAAGATGGCCACTCCGGATAAAAACAAAAAACAAAACATATAAACAGCTTCCAGTCCAGTCAGGGGGTGCCCGGCTGACTCTTTGAGGGCACTGTTCCTAATGCCCGCCCATGCCGCTGCTAGTGAAACTTTTCAGGCATTATAGGAAAATTCATAGAAATAGTTAGGTTGGTGGTACCTTTCTCTTGAATCAAATTTGAACATGATGACAGATACAATGCTCAGGTGGCAATAGAATTTTCAGTCCAGGAGTTCCCTTAAAATCCCTTAAATAATATATGAATTAAATATATCAATAATTGTGATTAATTCTATGATACAGGTAAAGTATTTTAAATAAGTGAACAATTTTTTAAAATTCTAAATGTAGTAAAAGTGCGTGTTTACACACATAAAAAAAAAAAAAAATCTGTTTTCTGTTCAAGTTGCAAATCAGTGCTCAGAGCAGCAGAGTTAGTGAATACCAGGCACATATGCGCATTCACATTTAAAGCAAGGATGACTTGACTGTGAATCAGTAAAGCGCAGATAGCTTGACTGCAGTGGGCCATCCAGGAGAGAACGTTTCGGGTGCTGAGCAGATAAACCCAGCACATTCTATCGCTGGGCACACTTACACACACACCATATGAATACATGTTTTTGTACTGTGGGAGGCAACCAGAGAACACAGAGGAAACCCACATGGAAACGGAGAGAACATGAAAACTACACCCAGCTCAGTATTCGAACCTGGATCCCCAGTGTTGAGAAGAGAATGTGCTAATCATTAAGTCACCATGTCACCCCAATACAAATATTACAGAACATAATAAAAATTGTGCAAATAATAAAAAGAATAAATGCAATTAAGCATATGAAAGATGGAGGGCAGTGCAGTAAAATAACAATTATTAATGAATAATATATAATGTGCAATACTAATAATGTGCATCTGTATATTTATGTTGCATGTATATATTTAAGTGTCAGCAGTGTCAATATTATATAAATGTCAATTTAATTATTGACAGTAATGATTAATGATATAATGAACAGTGGAGAACTAAAGATCACATGCAGGGATAATTTTTCCCTAAGCACATGCTTAATTGACTTGTACACACATACACACATACACACACACACACACACACATATATATATATATATATATATATATATATATATATATATATATATATATATATATATATATATATATATATATATATACATACATACACACACACACACAAGTGGCTCAGGTAGTGCAGCTCATACAAATCATGGCACATCAATTCAAGCTGTGGCAAGAAGGTTTGCTGTGTCTGTCAAAGCAAAAAAATAAAAGGAAACAAAGAATAAAGAAACAAAAACCTGTAAAGTTGTTGGAAATTCAAAAAATGCTAATGATGCCAGTGTGGGGAACATGCCAAAAATTCCAAAGGTTTACAGTGGCTAACCAAAATAATAAGCTAAAGAAATAACGTAAAAAAAAAAAAAATAAATAAAAACCTGTAAAGTTGTTGGAAATTTAAAAAATGCTAACAATTCTATGGAGAATGCGCAATACTTCCAAAGGTTGACAGTGTCTAACCAAAAGGATGAGCAAAAAATAAAATAAAATAAAATAAATATATACGTATATAATATATAATAAATGAATAAAAGTTAGGCGGCACGGTGGCTTAGTGGTTAGCACATTCGCCTCTCAGCGCTAGGGGTTCCCGGTTCGAATCCCCATCTGGGTGGAGTTTCCATGTTCTCCCCGTGTCTGCGTGGGTTTCCTCCGGGTTCTCCGGTTTCCTCCCACAGTTCAAAAACATGGATCAAGTTAATTGAATTCTTAAAATTGCCCCATATAGAGTGTGTCTGTGTGAGTGAGTGTGTGCCCAGCGCCCGAGACGTTCTCCCCTGGATGGGCATGGGGAACCCCACCGCGACCCTAATAGAGGATAAGCGGGAGATAATGAATGAATGAATGAATAAATAAAAGTTAAAAAACCTCTAAAGTTGTTGGAAATTCAACAAAATGCTAACTATGCTAATGTGGATGGAATGCCAATCTCTAAAGAAAAGGATAAGCAATTAAGAATTAAAAGGGAAAAAAAAGAAATGAAAATTAAAAATCTGTAAAGTTGTTAGAAATTTACAAAATGTTAACTATGCTAATGTGGAGAAGATGACAAACTTCTAAAGCTTAACCAAACGGATAAGGAAAAAATTTAAAGGAAAAAGGAAATAAAAACCCATAAAGTTGATGGAAATTCAAAAAAATGCTAACAATGCTACAGTGGAGAACATACCAAACTTCCAAGGTTCACAGTGCCTAACCAAAAGTGTAAGCCAAGAAAATAAAGGGAAAAAAACTAATTAAAAAAATAAAAACCTGTAAAGTTTTTGGAAATTCAAAGAATGCTCACTATGTTAATGTGGAGAACATGAAAATACTTCCAAGTGCATAACCAAAAGGATTAGCAAAAAAATTTTTTAATGAAAAAAAAAATCAATTAAGTAAAACCTAGGCGGCACGGTGGCTTAGTGGTTAGCACGTTCGCCTCTCAGCGCTAGGGATTCCCGGTTCGAATCCCCATCTGGGTGGAGTTTGATAATTCTACAATGCAACTGGTTTTCTTCTACTACTACTAATTTTGTTGTTCTCATTTTTAAGTCACTTTGGATAAAAGTGTCTGCTAAATAAATAAAAGTAAAGTATATGTAACAATTAAACTAAAGGTGGAAAAAAAGAAAAGAAAACACCTGTAAAGTTGTGAACATGCCAAACTTCCAAATCTAACCAAAAGAATTAACAACTAAAAGAATGAAAAACTATATAAAAAAAAGGGGGGGGGGGTGCAGGATCAGATAATGATCAGATTTGATAATTCTACAGTGTAGCTGGTTTTCTTCATAACTACTGATTTGTGTAGTTCTCATTTGTAAGTCGCTTTGGATAAACATGTCTGCTAAATGAATAAAAGTAATGTAAATGTAACAAACTAAAGGCGGAAAAAAAATGAAAAAAAGAAACAGAAAACACCTGTAAAGTTGTAACAAAATGCTAACTATGCTAATGTGTAGAACATGCCAAACTTCAAGTGGCTAATGAAAAGCATAAACCAAAGAAATAAAAGAAAAAACCTGTAAAGTTGTTGGAAAATTAAAAAATGCTATTCTGTGGAGAATATTTAATACTTCTAAAGGTTGTCATTGGCTAACTAAAAAGATAAGGAAAAACATCAAAAAGAAAAAAAATGGAAAAATTAAATAAAAACCTGTAAAGTTTTAGAAATTAAAAAAAAAATGCTAACTATGCTAATGTGGAGAACATGCCAAACTTCCAAAGGTTGATAGTGGCCAACCAACAGGATTTAAAAATAATAAAAAAATAAATAAAATAAAAGGAAAAACTGAAATAAAAACCTCTGAAGTTGTTGATAATTAAAAAAAAATGTAACAATGCTAATGTGGAGAATATGCCAAACTTCCAAAGTTTAACAAAGACAAGGAAAAAAATTAAAGAAAAAAAAAATTAAAAACCTGTGAACTTGTGGAAATTTTTTTTAAAAATTGCTAACGATGCTAATGTGGAGAACATAGCAAACTTCCAAATGTTGGCAGTGACTAACAAAAAGAATGAACAACTAAAATAAAAGAGTAAAAAAAGAAAAAACCTGTAATGTTCTTTGATGTGTGAAATTCTAACTATGCTAATGCATGCTAAGGTTGTTAACCTAAAGGATATGCCAAAATAATTAAAAGGAAAAAAAGGAAATAAAAACCTGTAAAGTTGTTGGAAATTTTAAAAAAATGTTAACTATGCAAATGTATAGCTATACCAGATGTTTGAAAGAATACATGGAGAACATGCCACAACTTCCAAAGGTTGATAGTGGCTAACCAAAAGGCTAATCAAAAAAAGGTAAAAAAAAATAATAATAAAAGAAATAAAAACCTGTAAAGTTGTAGGAATAAAAAAAAAGCCTATGTGGAGAACATACCAAACTTCTAAAGGTTGACAATGGCTAAAGAAAAGGATAATCAAAAAAATAATAATAATCAACAGTAAAAAAAAAAAAATCAGTTAAATTGTTGGTAATTTAAAAATGCTAATTAAGTTAATGTGGAGAACATACCAAACTTCCAAATGTTGGCAGTGACTAACCAAAAGGATAAGCAAAAAAAGGTAAAAAAGAATAAAAGAAATAACCTGTAAAGTTGTTGGAAATTCTATAAAAAGCTAACTATGCTAATGTGGAGAACATGCCAAAATTCCAAATCTAACCAAAAGAATATGGAAAAAAAGAAACGGAAAAAAAGAAACAAAGGCCTGTAAAGTTGTTGGAATTAAAAAAATAATAATTATTAATTTAAAAAATAGAAATAAAGAGGGGGGGGGGGGGGGGGGGGGGGGGGGGGGGGGGGGGGGGGGGGGGGGGGGGGGGGGGGGGGGGGGGGGGGGGGGGGGGGGGGGGGGGGGGGGGGGGGGGAGGGATTCCCGGTTCGAATCCCCATCTGGGTGGAGTTTCCATGTTCTCCCCGTGTCTGCGTGGGTTTCCTCCGGGTTCTCCGGTTTCCTCCCACAGTCCAAAAACATGGATCAAGTTAATTGAATTCTCAAAAAATTGTCCCCTATAGAGTGTGTCTGTGTGAGTGAGTGTGTGCCCAGCGATGGATTGGCGCCCTGTCCTGGGTCTATCTGCCCAGCGCCCGAGACTTTCTCCCCTGGATGGGCATGGGGAACCCCACCGCGACCCTAATAGGGGATAAGCGGGAGATAATTAATGAATGAAAAGAAATAAAGAAATTTTAAAAAATGCTGTAAAGAGCTGTTGCCATGTAGAAAACATGCTAAACTTCCAAAGGTTGAAAGGTCCTGAACAAAAGGATAAGCAGAATAAAAAGGAAATAAAAACCTGTAAAATTGTTGGAATTAAAAAAAAAAAAAGCTAACCATGTTACTGTGGAGAACATACTTAATTTACACAGGTTGACAGTGGCTAACCAAAAGAATAAGCAAAAAAAGAAATAAAATAAAAGGGAAAAAAAAGAAATAGAAAACATACTTAATTTACACAGGTTGACAGTAGCTAACCAAAAGAATAAGCAAAAAGAAATAAAATAAAAGGGAAAAAAAAGAAATAAATACCTCAGAAGTTGTTGGAAATTCAAAAATATGCTAACGATGCTAATGGGGGGAACAAACCAAACAGTGATCAAACATTTGCTGGTGACAGCCTTGACAGAGTCCAACCCTCACTGGAAACAAGTGGAAGCTCCTGCTTCGCAAATACAGGGACTGAATAGCCCGTAGTAATGAGCCATGAAGCCCATACTCACGAAGGACCAAACTGCCATGAACTCCCACAAAACACCCCGAGGAATACAGTCGAAAGCCTTCTCCAGATCTACAAAACACATGTAGACTGGTTGGGCAAACTCCCTGAGATCCTGGAGAGAGTGAAGAGCTGGTCCAGTGTTCCACGACCAGGACGAAAACCACACTGCTCCTACTGGAGCAGGTTCGACTATCAGTCGGACTCTCCCCTGCATAGACTTTGCCGGGGAGGCTGAGGAGTGTAATTCCCCTGTAGCTGGAACACACCCTCTGGTCCCCCTTTTTAAAAAGAGGCACCACCACCCCCGTCTGCCACTCCAGAGGCACTGCCCCGATGACCATGCAATGTTGAAAAGGCGCGTCAGCCAAGACTGCCCCACAACATCCAGAGCTTTTAGGAACTCCGGGCAGATCTCATCCCCCCCTGAAGCCCTACCTTAGCGACTTCAGCCACAGTGATGGACAAGCCTCCTCCCGGGTCCTCTGACTCTGCCTCCTCTCCGGAGGGCATATTGATGGGATTGAGAAGGTCCTTGAAGTATTCCTTCCACCGCCTTATGACGTCTCCAGTCGAACTCAACAGTGCACCACCTCCACTATATAGTGGCACACACGCCTGACAGTTTGTCAGAATCTTCTTGGAGCCGACCGAAAGTCACTTTAAGCCGTAAATAGCTTGACGGCATCCCTTACACGGGGTGACCACCACCGTGTTCGAGGGTTACCACCACGACAGGCAACGACTACCTTGCGACCACAGTTCCTGTCCGCCGCCTCAACAACGGAGGAACGGAACATGGCCCATTTAGGCTCAATGTCCCCCATCTACCCCGGAATGTGGTTGAAGCTCTGACGGAGGTGAACATCCGTCTGACGGGTTCTTCTGCCAGACATTTCCAGCAAACCCTCACTATACGTTTAAGTCTGCCTGGTCTGACCGGCATCTTTCCCCGCCATCTGATCCAACTCACCACCAGGTGGTGATCAGTTGAAAGCTCAGCTCCTCTCTTCACCCGAGTGTCCAAGACACATGGCCGCAAGTCCAATGACACAACTACAAAGTCGATCATTGAACTGCGGCCTTGGGCATCCTGGTGCCATGTGCACTTATGGACACCCTTGTGCTCGAACATGGTGTTCGTGATGGACAAACCGTGATTTGCACAGAAGTCCAACAACTGAACACCACTCGGGTTCAGATCAGAGAGGCCGTTCCTCCCAATCACACCTCTCCAGGTCTCAATGTCATTGCCCACGTGAGGATCTATATGGAGCTCAGCTCCTCTCTTCACCCGAGTGTCCAAGACACATGGCCGCAGGTCCAATGACACAACTACAACGGATGGGGGAACCCATGTAGCTCCTTCGGGCTGGGCCTGGCCGGGCACCATGGGAAAGTGCTCGACCACAAGACGCTCGCTGACAAACCCTATCCCAGGGGGGATAAACGTGCTCTTGGTGTTTCTTTTCATAGGGGTTTTGTTGGACCATTCTTTGTCTGGCCTGTCACCTAGGACCAATTTGCCTTGGGAGACCCTGCCAGGGGCTTTTTGCGCCAGACAACTGGAAAAAATAAAATAAATTATTAAAACCTGTAAAGTAAAAATGATTTTTTTTAATGCTAACTATGCTAATGTGCAGAGCATATACTTCCAAAGGTTAACCAAAAGGATAAGCAAAAAATATTAAAAGGGAAAAAATAAGTAGTACCCGCTGTTGAAAATTCATTCATTCATTCATTATCTCCCGCTTATCCTCTATTAGGGTCGCGGTGGGGTTCCCCATGCCCATCCAGGGGAGAACGTCTCGGGCGCTTGGCAGAAAGACCCAGGACAGGGCGCCAATCCATCGCTGGGCAGCTGTTGAAAATTAAAAAAAATAATAATTAAAAAAAAAATACTAACTATGCTAATGTGGAGAACATGTAAAACTTACAAAGGTTGACAGTCGCTAACCAAAAGGATAAGCAAAAAAATTAAAAGGTTAAAAAAAAAATTTTATCCTGTAAAGTTGTTGGAAATTCAACAAAATATTAACTATGCTAATGTGGAGAACATGCCAAACTTCCAAAGCTTGACAGTGGCTAACCAAAAGAATAAGCAAAAAAAAAAAAAAGAAAGGTTTCAACATTTATGTCTAATACATTTCAACTGTCCCCCCTTTTACACCCTATAAGGGTGTGACCATAACATATACTTACTAAAGTTTTACTAAAAACGTGTGCATCCTATTGTTTATGTGCGTGTGACTTAGGTTACTTTTGTCATCTAAAATGTCTTTGTTTCCTAAAGGTTCTTGATTTCCTTTGCGCCAAGTCCAGTGCATATCAGTATATTTCTAAAACATTTAACCTAATATTTTGTTTTGTGATTATGAAAATGTGTGATGTACCTTACAGAGCATAGATCTTCTTGGTGTTGGAGGCAGTCCATGCCTCCTACCAGACCATTCTTCATCTGTGGTCTTCACTCTGGTCCAAACATATAATTATGTGACTAATAGAAAAATAAAAATCAATAAAGTACAGGTTTTACAGTTGAGTAATCTCTTGCCTTTTTGGCTTGATGAATCAACTTACCTAGTACTACTACCAATCAACTTTTTTTTTTTTTTTTTTTTTTTTTACCTCTAATCAAGCTAATTGTTCTTCCCCCAGAACTATTTGTAAAAGAAAGTGTGTAAAAAAAAAAAAAAAAAAAGTTTTTTTAATTAACCTTTCACTTACTCTCATAAACACTCTATTTGCTCTTAAACACTTCACTCTTAACCCTGTGAAATTTAGAAATAAGGTTTAATTTTATCAACATATAAAATAGCACAAAATCCGCTGACGGGCTGGCATGTTTGGGAGCTGCTTTCAGTTGGTAAGGTATCTTCAGGGCCTCTGCAATTCTTCCTGGCATGCTCTCAAGTAACTTCTGGACCAAATGCTGACTGATAGCAGTCCATTCTTGAACATTCAATGCTTGCATTTTGTTAGAATGTGTAGGTATTTGTTTGTCCACCCGTCTCTTGATGATTGACAGCAAGTTCTCAATGGGATTAAGATCTGGGGAGTTTCCAGGACATGGACCCAAAATCTCTAAGTTTTGTTCCACGAGCCATGTAGTTATCACCTTTGCTTTATGGCAAGGTGCTCCATCATGCTGGAAAAGGCATTGTTGATCACCAAACTGCTCTTGGATGGTTGGGAGAAGTTGCTCTCGGAGGACATATGGTACCATTCTTTATTCATGGCTGTGTTTTTAGCCAAGACTGTGAGAGAGCCGATTCCCTTGGCTGAGAAGCAACCCCACACATGAATGGTTTCAGGATGCTTTACAGCTGGCATTAGACAAGACTGGTGGTAGTGCTCACCTTGTGTTCTCTGAATTAACTCCAAACAATCTGAAAGGGGATTCATCAGAGAAAATGACTTTACCCCAGTCCTCAGCAGTCCACTCCCTGTACCTTTTGCGGAATATCAGTCTGTCCCTGATGTTTTTTCTAGAGAGAAGTGGCTTCTTTGCTGCTCTCCTTGCTCCGCCTTACAGTGCGTGCAGATGCACTCACACCTGCCTGCTGCTATTCCTGAGCAAGCTCTGCACTGCTCGTAGCCCGATCCCGCAGCTCAAACACTTTTAAGAGACAGTCCTGGCACTTGTATGTCTTTCTTGGGTGCCCTGAAGCCTTTTTGGCAACAATGGAACCTCTCTCCTTGAAGTTCTTGATGATGCGATAGATTGTTGACTGAGGTGAAATCTTTCTAGCTGCGATACTCTTCCCTGTTAGGCCATTTTTGTGCAGTGCAATGATGAGGTTGCAAACGTGTTTCTTTAGAGATAACCATGGTTAACAGAAGAGAAACAATGATGCCAAGCACCAGCCTCCTTTTAAAGTGTCCAGTGGTGTCATTCTTACTTAATCATGACAGATTGATCTCTAGCCCTATCCTCATCAACACCCACACCTGTGTTAATGGAGCAATCACTGATACGATGTTAGCTGGTCCTTTTAAGGCAGGGCTGCAATGAAATTGAAATGTGTTTTGGGGGATAAAGTACATTTTCTAGGCAAATATTGACTTTGCAATTAATTGCTGTTAAGCTGATCTCTCTTTATAACATTCAAATGTTGCAAATTGCCATTATAAAAACTTTGTAAAAAGTATTATTTGGATCATTCTCAAAACTTTTGGCCATGTATAGTGAAAAGATAACTGGACATATTAAAGTTCTTACCAAACCCCAAACAGTTTGTATCACTTTGCACTTGTTTGCCAGTGGTGTATTTCTTTACAGCATCAGAGATGCATAACTAAATTATGAATAAGTAATAGTTACTTATTTTTCTGCACATTGCACTAAGCACCTGGATCTCTATCAACCATTCCTAGAGTATATTTATTTATCAAGCCATTGACATCTGTCGTGCATGTGAAATAACAACCAGCCAAGTCAAAGCACTGACAGAAGTAGAAATTAACAGATTATGTATTGCCAGACAAAAAGATCAAGAAAAAGCCAACACAGAACAAAAAAAATCAAGTTGCAACAGATGTGGTTACAAGCACAGAACTCAAAAAGATCAGCTAATGGCAAAACATGCAAAGCATGCAACAATAAAAATAATTTTGTTAAGATGGGCACAGTGTCAGAAACACAAGAAGAGCTACTCGCAAATGTAAATGGTTGTGAGAAGTTGTGTATGGAAAAACATACAGGTTGAGAGTGTCCACAAGCCACTGGAAAGTATTTTCCAAAAGCACCCTTGAGACTTCAGAGAAAGCTGCTTAGGTCGCAAAGGTATGTCACACTCGCCTACCTCGATGAAACCTCTGGCTGCGTGGTCCGGTGGACGCCCTCTGGCTGCGGGGCGAGGGGGACGCCCTCTGGCTGCGGGGCGAGGAGGACGCCCTCTGGCTGCGGGGCGAGTAGGACGCCCCTGGTGCTCGGGCTCGGCGGCGGGCGGCCCCTGGTGCTCGGGCTCGGCGTCGGGCGGCCCCTGGTGCTTACCTTTGATGTTTGATGTTTAAAGCAGCAAAGCTTACTGTTCCACATCAGCTGAGGCAAGAGTTGCTTAAGAAAATCCATGAATAACATTTAGGAATTGTAAGTGTAAGGAAAGAGCGAGAGAAATTGTGTATTGGACACTCATGTCTACACATATTGAGGAGTGGTGTCACAATATCCCACTTGCAATGAAAACTGCAACAGCAACCCAGGAGAGCCACTGATTTCATACCCTGTACCAGACTGACCATGGAAGAAAATCTCTTTCATTTCAGAGGATTTTAATTTCTGCTTGTGTGGATTATTTTTCCAAATTCCCTGAAAAAGTAGAGTTTAGAGACACCATCAGTAGTAGTGTCATAGTTGCACTGAAATTATTGTTTGCCAGGTTCCTGATGTTGTCATCTCTGATAATGGTCCTCAGTATGCCAGTGCTGAGTTCCAAGACTTTGCAGAATGCTGGTAGTTCAGGCACATCACGTCCAGTCCTGGACACGCTCAGTCAAATGGTCAAGCAGAAATAACTGTACAGACTATAAAAAATCTGCTTAAATCTGATGCTATTGGTGACCCCTACATTTCACTATTGGAGTACACCACTGGAGGAAAAAGGTTTATCACCGGCACAGCTACTGATTGGACAGCGGTTAAAAGGGAAACTGCCAACTTCAGCTTCACTCCTTACTCAAGAGCGTACTGCCTGATTGCAGTGTTAGCTAAATGAAAGGCAGTTTAAAAAAAAACTACTATTTGACAAACCAAGGTAATGTCTGCAGGCAGGAGAAAATGTCAGGATGCAAAAAGGTGGGATCTGGCAGCCAGCAGTAGTCTTACACAAACAAGACCAACCGCAATCTTTTGTGATGCACATGCCTGATGGACGAACGTCCAGAAGAAACAGATGGTATCTGCGGAATACCGGTGAGAAAACCTTTAATGTTACAGATACACAGGACCAGAACACCAATTTAGGGATGAAACCTGGTGACAAGAATAACAAACGTGCAAATCACACACGTTCAGCTGAGCAGGCTGTAGGTGTAAATGAACAAGAGACACTGACTGAACAGCCTAAACCAATCTGAACCAGATCCGGGAGACATTTAAGACTACCTGTTGGGTACAGAACGTAGATTTAAAATACGCATGTTGGTAAATGTTTGTTGTTATAGTTATAGTGGTTGCAAAGATGTTAAACTACATAGTTGTGTATCCGAAGGCTGTTTTCATAGAGTAAATTTTTTGATAGTTTGTGTTAGATTTAGAGTTTAGAGTTAATAATCCATATTTTCACCAGGTTAGGTAAACTGCATGGACTTTTATGCAGAGAAAAAAAACTTGAAAAAAAAAGATAATGTAGTATACATGTAAGACTAAGAGCAACCAGTAGGTTGCCTACGTAAACCTAAAAGACTTGATGCATGGGTGGATATAGAAGAACTATGTGATGGCTTTGTGCTGAGACACACTCAATAAAGTTCTGTTTATCTTCCACTAATCACCACTAATTTAGAACAAGGGTTCTTATGTTGGTCAAAAAAAAACTTATTACATTGGGTAATTACATTTCCCATTTTTGGTATTCTGGAGGACATTCTGTCAGACAGTGGTCCTCAATTCACTTTTGGCAGTATAGGGGGCGTTTTTTGAGAAACTTGCCACCACAGTAAGTATAATGTCTGAGAGTATTGGTTTATGTGAAAAATGCCTCTGATTAGGCACGATTTCTCCCATGGGCAGAGATTGCTCAAAAAAATCACGTCACCCCGCCACCAACATGTCTCTATTTAAGTGTGTACTAGGTTATCAACCACCTTTTGCTTTATGGGACCTTAAACCATCTCATGTTTTAGATGTTTTGCAACTCTATGCTCCTGTGTAAAACTCCCCTCTCAGTATTCTTCATTTCTGGTCCTCTCAATTCTATCCTACAGAAGGGTACAGTTAATCAGGTGTTTAATCACTGGAGCGTCAGTCCAGAACTCCTCAGAGTTCAGGAGGGTTTGTATGGGCAGAATATGCCTATACAGGTATGACTCACCCGCCTCATCATCGGAAATCTCGACCAGGTCGAGACCCTCCTCTGCGCAGAGCGCCTCATACCCATACCTCCACAACCACTCATCATCGGAGTCGCAACACTCCGACATCACTGTGTTTAAGCCGTCCTTACGGCTCCGGGACGGCGGGCCACGCATAGCGGCGCACTCGCGGAAATGACGGAGCATGCCGCGAGTACGAGGCTATACGGCCCCCACAAAGAAATTTTTTTAAAAAGGCTTACCTGGGCTCTGGACTCCCCAAATTCACTGGCATGTCATTCTGTCACACTCGCTTACCTCGGATTAAAGCGGCTGCGCATATGAAGCGCAGAGCCGCCGCGCTTTAACACGCTGAAGGGAGCCAGGCACGCAGGTAGCAGAATATCAGAGTTTATTAAAGGTGTAGTGACACCAAAAAGCATAGAGGTACAACCCGACGAGTGAACATAAAATAAACGACGTGCACCGAGGACGGGGAACACAGGAAATAAATACACAAAGACACTCGACCACGTGCACAAAACAAACCAATGACAAGAACGAGTTAATTAACTAAACTAACGACCAATAAAAGTAAATTAACCTAAAAGAACAGAACAACAGCAAAACAGGTGACAGGTGCACCTGTTACAGTACCCCCGCCCCTATGGTCGCGCAACGGAGGGATGTGGCCAAGAAAAAAAAAAAAAAGTCCCGGGGGGGGGGGGGATCCTCCGTCCTCCTTGAGCCAGGCTTGGCAGGTGCCCTCAGGTGGACGCGCTCTGCGGGGAAGGCGTGCCGAACGCCCTCTGGCTGCGAGGTCAGGTGGGCGCCCTCGGCGGATCAGGAGTGGGCCACGCCTTCTGGCTGCGTGGTCCGGTGGATGCCCTCAGCAGATCAGGAGTGAGCCAAAAGAACAGAACAACAGCAAAACAAATCTTTTAAACCCAAAAGAACAGAACAACAGCAAAATAGGTAACAGGTGCCCTAGGCAACTGTTATATAAAGACATTGACATTTAATAAAATGTCCTAGTTAACAATTTCAGTTCTGTTTTCCTTTGCCTCACAGTGACTGAATGCTATTACACAACAAAGTCTCATGACTGTTTTTTTCACGAAGCTTTTAACTGTAATGCAAAGTACAAAACAGAATTCTGAAGTTCTGTAAAAAAAAGAAAAAGTTTAGTCAGTACTACTTCACTACATCACTACATCTGCACTTCAGAATGTTACCAAGTTCCTTGCAGATTAACAACAGAAATAAAGAGACACAGCTTCTCTAGGAAAGAAAAAATAAATAAATAAATACATATATATATATATATATATATATA
>JAFMOD010001262.1:569889-613607 GCA_019802435.1 Corydoras maculifer | reverse complement strand
ACTCAGGGGGGCTGAATAATTTTGCACATCGCACTTTTCAGTTTTTTATTTGTAAAAAAATTGTTGATTCATGTATAACTTTCATTCCACTTCACAATTGTATACCACTTTGTGTTGGTCTTTCACATTAAATTCCAGTGAAATATATTTATGTTTGTGGTTGTAATGTGACAAAATATGGAAAAGTTCAAGGGGTATGAATACTTTTGCAACCCACTGTATATATTCATTCATTCATTTATTATCTTCCGCTTTATCCTATATTAGGGTTGCGGTGGGGTTCGCCATGCCCATCCAGGGGAGAACTTTTTTTTTTTTTTTTTTAATCTCCATAGCTTTGTTTCTGTCTTATTATTGTGACACTACATTAAATGCTCAAGACAGCACTATACATTATTAGGATAACTGTTTGTGTAGTATCACATTACTGTATTTAGTGAGGTCAATGAGTACAAGACACTCAATATGTATTTTTCACATTGTTTACAGTAATGCATATGTTTTAATTTTTTCACAGTATTGTTAAAAAGCAAAGAACAAACTTATTTACAACCAACATAAACACCCTTTGGGTAGAGCTGTGCACCAATGTAAACTATATTGCAGTAAATATAGAAAGTGAACGAGAACAAATAATTCACAATACTCTAAATCATTCTTGCACATCCAGACATTCCTTTTTGTCTGGCCACATATTTGCATCGACATGACAACAAATATGGCAATGCAGCAAGGAAAGTATCCATTCAAGTGGCCAATCCACCCTTGCAGGACTCTGCTGTGATGTTATCATCTGCACAGAAAAACACCACTACTGGATTAAAGAATGGGGAGTAAGGAGGGAGATAATCATTTCATGTGCTACAAACCACGGTCTGACTAAAACCACACATTATCCCATATAACAACAAACTTGTTCAGGTGGTCTCAATTAGACCCCTTTCATTCTTACAGATCATGTCCTTGTAAAGAGTGTCTAAAAAAGTCAGCAAATTTGTGTGTTGTATGGATAAAGAAGGGGTATATGGGTGAGGAATGATTATTGTAATATTCTCTCCCTGTTGACTTGTTACATCAATGGTTGCTCTCTGTCCAATGCAATTATTTCCACCATTTGACAGACTGAAATATGTCTCATCAACATATATGAATGTGTGCATGTGTGCAGCAGTTCCCTGGCCTTCAGCTGCAGTACATGCTTTATACTAGAAGAGTGAGAGAGAAAGAAAGAGAGAGAGAGAGAGAGAGAGAGAGAGAGAGCGAAAGAAAAACTAACAAATTTTGAATTTTGGACAATATATTGTACAGTATGAACTGCCATGTAAGTGTACTATTTGGCACTACACAAAGTAACCAGTTTACAACACTGTGCAGACTTATACTATGAATAGAACACAAATGTTTTACCTGTACATACTGGTAATGGATTGCCTTCACTCTATCACTGTTACGTTCAAATGGATACAATTGTTTCATGTGCATTTCATTTCTCCTCAGCACTGTATAGACAATGACATATGTATAGACTATAATAAAATGTGCTCACCACAATCTCCTCCTGAGCTGAAGTAATTGCCCTTAACTTAGTCCAAGGACACTGCTCCTTACTGGAGGGCCGTTTAGGAAAAACCTTCAATAAGTGATCATGCCAATTCAGTATTACCAAATATATTGTCATCCTTTATATCAGTACTCTGCATATCTCGCAACCTTGGGGCATTTTTTTGCGATCAGTATTGCTCTAATGCCTTTTTCTTGTTGCAGAGTAAAATGGACCCTTTTCCATCTCTGATTGGGTGTATTGCAATCCTATGTGGTGCAGAATAATATTATATGCACAATTAACACGAGATGTATTACTTGAACCTGTAATATTGTAGTTTTGTACGGTAGTGTACAACAACAGTGCTAACCTCTTGTACAATGCTGCAGTACAGGACCATACTGTAAACATAGTGAATCTTTACTGTAACACTACACTATTATATAAGTAAATCTGTGCTGCAATAAAGCTGTAAGTCTAAACGTAAAAAGTGACAAGTTCTTGTCTCACTATAATCTCCATGCAGTGCACATTGTTTAGAGCTGAGGGTTTTTTTTTCCAGACTAAATGTTGGGTATAACCTTCACCCAACCTCAGCCATTGTGAGGCCATGATTGACTACATGGTCCACAATTGTACCCCTAATTTAATAAGAAATCTGCCTATGTAGTTGCCTCTAATTCCTCTTCCCCTAGTTTGTCCCCTTCCCTTACTCCACGCACACTATGTTCTGGTTGGTTCATATATGCTTGACAATTTGAGAGTTCTTGGGATTAAGCTTTGAGTGGAGGAGTGATATCATTGGTTATAACTACTGCTTTAAACACTCCTCATTCTAATTCCAATTCTGATCAGAGAAATGCACCAAACCAATTGGGGAAAAAATGTAATAATAAAATGTATGGTTAGATATTTCTTGCTATTGACATCAGAAAGTTGCCAGGGAACATTGAACATATTAGAGAACGAGAATATATATAACTACAGGCCTGTTTTGTCTTTTACCTTTCATGTCAAAAACACTTGAACGGGTGGTATCCACACAGGTCTACAAATTTCTTAATCAGAATAATCTCCTTGATCCCAATCAGTCCGGTTTTAGATGTGGTCACTCCACGGAGACAGCATTGCTCTCTGTGATTGACTCACTTAAATCTGCCAAAGCCAAATCTCAATCCTCGGTCCTCATTTTGTTAGATCTTTCTGCAGCTTTTGATACAGTAAATCATCAGATTCTACTGTCCACTCTATCTGAATTAGGCTTTTCTGATACGACACTTGAATGGTTTCGATCCTATCTCACAGGAAGGACCTTCAAAGTGTCATGGAATGGGGAGATCTCTAACTCTCACCAAGTACGCACTGGTGTGCCTTAGGACTCTGTACTTGGTCCTCTCCTCTTCTCACTATACATGACATCACTGAGCACAGTCATCCAGGCGCATGGTTTCTCTTACCAGTGCTATGCTGATGACACTCAGCTTCATCTGTCTTTTGCCCCTGACGACACCACCATCTCAAATCGGTTATCTGCCTGCCTCACTGACATATCTGTTTGGATGAAGGCCCGTCATCTCAAATTAAATTTAGAAAAAACAGAGCTTTTCATTATCCCAAACCCTCAATCCATCACGACCTGACCTTCCAAATTGATGGCTCCACAATCTCCCCTACAGATTCGGTCCGGAACCTTGGTTTCACAATAGACTCCCACCTTAAACTCTCTGATCATGTTATCAAAACCGCCCGTTCCTGTAGATTCCTTCTTTACAACATAAGGAAGATCAGACCCTTTTTGACTGAACATGCTACCCAACTGCTTGTTCAAGCCTTAGTCCAGCCCGGCTTAATTATTGTAATGCACCGGTATCCCAGCTTCCACAATCAGACCTCTTCAACTAATTTAAAACTCTGCAGCCCGACTTGTGTTTAACCAGCCCAAGCGCACTCATGTCACTCCACTACTCATTTCCCTCCATTGGCTCCCTGTAGCTGCTCGCATTCAGTACAAGTCACAGACTCTGGCCTACAGAACCATTTCTGGATCTTCCCCCTCCTACCTTAACTCTATCTTTTCAAAATACACTCCGACTTGTTCACTTCGCTCCAGTGATCATTGCCACCTGGCGATTCCACCTCACCGAGGAGCTAATTCTCACTCCGTGGCCTGAAGACACATCTCTTTAACAAATACCTGTTGTAGAAAAAAAAAGGGGGGGGGGGGCGCAGCATCAAATGACAATCAGGTTTGATGAATTTACAGTATAGTTGGTTTTCTCTGACTTGTGATGTTCTCATTTGTAAGTTGCTTTGGATAAAAGCGTCTGATAAATGACTAAGTGAAAATGTATATAAGTAGCTGGGGTTTTATTCAGAATACCTGTCAATATGTTATTTTATGAGAATGAAAACTTAAAAAATAAAACGTATTGGCCCAGAGAAGTAATGCTGCACCACAGGGGAATGAACTGCGCTCTTCAGGCTCCACAACATAAGAGAAGGACATGATCGCTGTTTCTCCACTCAAAGGTGGACCTACTTCCCACTCAGCACCTGAAAACCTGAATAAAATACACAGCAATTGAATATAGTGGAAAAACAATTTGAATAATTTAGATCAACCGGTTCGAACCTGGGTCTGCATGTTCAGAGATTAGTACTTAAGTGTGTGCTACAACACTTTATTTTTTTTCCATTTCCATCTGCTTTTGATGTATTGCTAATGTCTGTTGAATTCTGACAGCTTCTGCTCTTACTTTCTGCCCTTGTACTCTTAAGTGATTAAATGTAGCTGATGATGTTGAAAGCTTTCAACCTGTTGTATTTCCACTGACTTCTTTCTTATTACACATCCCCCATATGTCACCCTATGCTGACCTTCATAGTTACAACATTTTTCTTGCTTGTTTTCACCACTTCACCTCTTCATATTTATGGTTTTCTCCACACTTTGGACATCTTTGTTGTCCTCTACATACTGCTTCTACATGATGATACCCTTGATATTTGTAACATCTGACTGGAGGTGGTATTACATTACATTTACATTTACATTTAGTCATTTTAGCAGACGCTTTTATCCAAAGCGACTTACAAATGAGAACACCACAAGTCAGAAGCTATGAAGAAAACCAACTATACTGTAAATTCATCAAAGCTGAATGTAATTCGATGCCGCGGCACACCCCCCCCCCCCACACACACACACACACTTTTTTTTATTTATTTATTTTTTTTTTTTACATTTTTTTTAGTATTACAACAGGTATTTGTTAAAGAGATGTTTCTTCAGTAATTTTTTAAAACTGTTTAGTGATTCTGCCTTACAGATTTGGGAAGAGCATTCCACCATTTTGCAATAGTGAACGCCACGGAGTTAGCTCCTCGGTGAGGTGGAATCGTCAGGCGGCGATCATCGCTGGAGCGAAGAGAACGGGGTCGGAGTGTATTTAGGAAAGATGGGGTGAAGGTAGGAGGGGGAAAATCCAGAAATGGTTCTGTATGCTAGAGTCAGTGACTTGTACTGAATGCGAGCAGCTAAAGGAAGCCAATGGAGGGAAGTGAGTAAAGGAGTGACATGAGTTCGCTTGGGCTGGTTAAACACAAGTTGAGCTGCAGAGTTTTGAATTAGTTGAAGAGGTCGGATTGTGGAAGCTGGGATACTGGCAAGTAGCGCATTACAATAATCGAGCCGGGATAGAACTAGGGCTTGAACAAGCAGTTGGGTAGCATGTTCAGTCAAAAAGGGTCTGATCTTCTTTATGTTGTAACGGAGGAATCTACAGGAACGGGCAGTTTTGATAACATGATCAGAGAGTTTAGGTGGGAGTCTATTGTGAAGCCAAGGTTCCGGACCGAATCTGTAGGGGAGATTGTGGAGCCATCAATTTGGAAGGTCAGGTCGTGATGGATTGAGGGTTTAGCTGGAATAATGAGAAGCTCTGTTTTTCCTAAGTTTAATTTGAGATGACGGGCCTTCATCCAAACAGATATGTCGATGAGGCAGGCAGATACCCGATTTGAGATGGTGGTGTCGTCAGGGGCAAAATACAGATGAAGCTGAGTGTCATCAGCATAGCAGTGGTAAGAGAAACCATGCGCCTGGATGACCGCGCTCAGTGATGTCATGTATAGTGAGAAGAGGAGAGGACCAAGTACAGAGCCCTAAAGCACACCAGTGCGTACTTGGTGAGAGTTAGAGAGCTCCCCATTCCATGACACTTTGAAGGTCCTTTCTGTGAGGTAGGATCGAAACCATTCAAGTGTCGTATCAGAAAAGCCTAATTCAGCTAGAGTTGACAGTAGAATCTGATGATTTACTGTATCAAAAGCTGCGGAAAGGTCTAACAAAATGAGGACCGAGGATTGAGATTTGGCTTTGGCAGTTTTAAGTGAGTCAGAGAGCAATGCTGTCTCCGTGGAGTGACCACATCTAAAACCGGACTGATTGGAATCAAGGAGATTGTTCTGATTAAGAAATGTGGAGACCTGTGTGGATACCACCCATTCAAGTGTTTTAGACAGGAAAGGTAAGAGAGAAACAGGTCTGTAGCTCTCGACCAAATTTGGGTTGAGCGTAGGTTTTTTGAGTAGGGGTTTGACTATGGCTTGTTTGAAGCAATTTGGAAAAGTCCCAGACGTGAGGGAGGAGTTTACGATGTGTGTCAGAGCTGGTGTGATGGAGGAAGCGATGGATTGAAGAAGGTGGGATGGGATGGAATCAAGGGGGCAAGTGGTTGGGTTACTGGCAAGGAGAATTTTGCAGACATCAGATTCTGTGACAGGGGAGAAGGAGGAGAGGGTTGGATGGCTGGATGTGTGAGATCCAGTGTTGTGAGGATGGTGAGTAAGAAAGAGTTTGCTGATGCCCTCAATCTTTTCTGTAAAAAATGTTGCAAAGACATCAGCTGTCAGAGAAGTGTTAGGAGGGGGAGAGGGAGGAGTAAGTAGTGAGTTAAAGGTACTGAATAAGGTGCAGGCATCTGAGATGCATGTTACCTTGGACTGGAAGAATAAGGTTTTAGCAGCGGTTACATCCTTCGAGAAGGTGGCAAGTAAGGACTGGTAGGTTTCTAAATCTGAAGACAGACCGGACTTACGCCATTTCCTTTCAGCGGAACGAAGAGAAGTACGTTGCTTCCGAAGAGTCTCTGTGAGCCAGGGACTGGACTGAGAACTGTGTGTTTTCCTGGTGGATTTGGACAGACCTGCTCAAGACATGAAGCTAAGGTGGAGCAAAATGTGCTTGATGCAGTGTTGGTGTCAAGGGTTAAGAAGTTACCGATGCTAGGAAGGGCATCTGTAACCAAGTCAGCAAAGAGTGTATTAGAGAGAGAGCTAAGATTGTGACGTACCTGAGATGTTTTACTGATGAACACGGGAGGAGGTGGAAGAGAGACAGAGAACTGTATGAAGAAGTGGTCTGATTCATGAAGCGGAGTGATGTGTATGTCTGAAGAAAGACATGAGCGCGTCATGATGAGGTCGAGTTGGTTGCCGGCCCGGTGGGTAGCTGAGGTGCGAAGTAGATGGAGGTCCAGGCTGGAGATGAGATCAAGAAAGTCAGCGGCGTACGGTCGGTCTAAGTGAATGTTGAAATCGCCGAGTACAACAAGAGGACAACCATCATCTGGGAGAGATGATAATAACATATCAAATTCCTCGACGAAGTTATCTAGTTGACCTGGGGGGCGATAGATGACAAGAAAATGACATTTAACCGGTTCAGTGATTGTCAGTGCATGGAATTCAAATGAGACAGTGTTTGATAAAAGTGTAAGAGGAGAGAATTTCCATTTGCGGGTGATAAGTAAACTTGTACCACCTCCTCTCTTACCGATACGAGGAGAGTAAGAGAAGTGGAAATTTGTTGAAAGGGCAGCTGGTGTCGCGGAATTCTCGGGACGAATCCACGTCTCAGTGAGGGCTAAAACCTGAAGACCAGCATGAGCCGCAAAAGCAGGAATAAAATCAGATTTCTTGGTGGCTGACTGACAATTCCAAAGTCCTGCAGAGAAGGTGAAGGGCTCGCATGTATTCACCTGCTGCAGAGTTCGCAGGTGTGCAAGAGTGCGCCTTCTCCTCTGAGGAAAGGAGCGTCTGTGTGAGGAGGAAATGACAGGGATGAACTGAAAACACATGCTGAAGAGAAAGGTGAGAATGGGTAATAAAATAACAAGACTACTTAGAGACTACTTAGTTGCCTTGTTGTTGTCCTTGCTCGGTGGACTCGCGCAGGTAGACTCGCAGGTCTTTACACGAATATATAGGTATATAGGGCCTAAACGGAAAACTCAAATATCCTATTTTAATAACTTCAAAAAATGATTTCTCTACTGTTCATTATTTGTCCATTGATGTTTTATTGATGATTTAGTTATTTTATCGACTTTTACATCACTAATCCTTTTTTTTTTCTTTATCTGTTGGGATTCCCGTGATAACTCCTTTTGTTACTTTGCTTTCTCCAACAACTTTCTTCTCTTTTACATTTTTTTTACAAATATTTTAACAATAATTAACAGATTACCGTCTCTAAGTATTTTTGCTAAATTTACCTTTTATTTACCAAATTTTAGGATTATTTTATACCCATCTCGCACAATCTTTTTGCATACAATCCTTCACTTTCCTCCTCCAAGCTAATTTCCGCTATACTATGCTTTGAATTTCCGACACAATTTTTTTCCTCTATCTTATTTATTCCTTTTCTTCTTCTGTTCCCCTAATTCCACTGATTAACATCCATCTATTCATTGTCATCTACCAAGTCACCACCCAGTCCAGTCACACACCAGTTTGTGCTCACCGCCAAAACTGGATCAGTAACGCCAGGAATCCACCCAGCTTCAGTTCTCTGCGCATGAACTAGCTCCTACCCGGGGGGAGCTGTACAACAACCAGCTACAAAGCAGCTGCGTAAATAGGATAACTGCAGCTGGTTTGTTGCTTCAATGGCACCTAGTACCAGAGCTCTGTGCTTGGGAGAATCCAGGAACCCTAACAAGTTAATATATATATATATATATATATATATATATATATATATATATATATATATATATATATATATATATATATATATATATATATATATATTCATTCATTCATTCATTATCTCCCACTTATCCTCTATTAGGGTCGCGGTGGGGTTCCCCATGCCCATCCATGGGAGAACGTCTCGGGCGCTGGGCAGATAGACCCAGGACAGGGCGCCAATCCATCGCTGGGCACACACTCACTCACACAGACACACTCTATATGGGGCAATTTTTGAGACTTCAATTAACTTGATCCATGTTTTTGGACTGTGGGAGGAAACCGGAGAACCCGGAGGAAACCCACGCAGACACGGGGAGAACATGGAAACTCCACCCAGATGGGGATTCGAACCGGGAATCCCTAGCGCTGAGAGGCGAATGTGCTAACCACTAAGCCACCGTGCCTCTCTCTCTCTCTCTCTCTCTCTCTCTCTCTCTCTCTTTCTATATATATATATATATATATATATATATATATATATATATATATATATATATATATATATATATATATATATATATATATATATATATATATATATATATATTCATATACAGCAGTCACATGATTATTTTTTTCTGTGCTATGATGAGATACAGTCTGATGGCCTGTGGGACAAAAGACTTCCTTAACCTGACAGTGGCACAGGACTGGGAAATAGCTCCTGTGCCTGATGTCTCTGTGCAATGGGTGACTTGCATTGTCCATGATGGCCAGCAGTTTACTGAGGGTCCTTCTTTCTGCCACTAATGTTAAAGACTCCAGCTCTGTTACGAGCACCGAGCCAGCTTTCCTCACCAGTCTGATGAGTCTGGTTTAATTCTTTAAGAAATTAAAAGAAATTAATTATTTTCTTAATGCCACTTCCCCAACATACTACAACACAGAAGAGGACACTCGCCACCACAGACTGGTAGAATATTTGCAGGAGTTTCTGGCAGATTATGAAAGACCCAAGCCTCCTGAGTAAGTAGAGCTTGCTCTGTCCTTTCCTGTAGATGGTGCCAATCAGTCCAGTTGCTGCTGTAGGTGAGAGTGAGCCCTGTGTAATGGCATCCTCCACTTCCACCCAATAAGCAAAAAGCATGTCAAATCTAAGGTCTCAGGAGGTGCAGCAGCAGAGCACTTCTGTCCAATTTCTAACGGGATCACATAAAAGGGAGCACATAACCTCAATTCTGGCCTCTCTCTTTCTACTGGCTGTACTGTGTGCATTTTAGAGTTTGTTTTAATATTCTTGTATTTATTTTCTTTAAATCTGTAAATTTTTCTTTTCTAATCTTTAAATGCACTCGTCCCGTCATACCTTGCTGAGCACCTCCATCTTCATGCCCCTGCATATAGCTTCACCTCAGCTGATCAGCTGCTCCTGGATGTACCTGAAGGTCTAAGCTCTAGCTCAGAGGGGAACGAGCCTCTATGGAACAACTTACTCCTATATATTAGACAAGCCTCTTTACTGTTCGCTTTTAAATCTAGCCTTAAAACCCATTTTTATTCTCTGGCCATTATTACTACGTTTGAATTTTATTTTTTTTTAAAATGTTTTTATATCTTTTAATTTTTCATTGCTTATTGGTGTTTAATTGGGGTAAGTCATGTTTTATGATTGTTGCAGCCTTGTTTTTAAAGATCTAACAAATTCTTTACTGTTTAATGTTGCATAATACAGGAAACAAAAATGTTCTGGCTATGCAAAATGAGTTTTATTTCCCCTTTCCTTAAATGAAGCTTTTAAGAAACACAACAACTGATTTCCAATTTGCATTAACATTTTTGTCATTGCTGAGTCATCATATGCGGGTCAGTTTTTGATTTAAAGAAGTGTTTGCGTGAGTAGGTTAGCTCTTCAGTAGTGTGGGTTTAAATGTTGCCTTAGATGTGCTGTAAGAAATGGAGACAGCTTTTGATGAAAAGCAGGACCTTACAATGAGCAGAGAAAACCCTCTCTATGATCCGAACATAAGTTCCAACTCCGGTCTCTATGAATTTCAGACCATGGGTAAGCATTACATGCACAAACAATTCTTTAAAAAATGGCTTATTTATTACAGTCCAATCATTAACCATGCAGCATGCTTCAATACTTTTTTTCTTGGATATTCCAAGAAACTAATGTATGTTATTTTAGGAAACTGATTTATTGTATTTGTCTAAAGTCTACAACTGGTTTCAAAGGGGGGGGGGGGGGGGGGGGGGGGGGGGGGGGGGGGGGGGGGGGGGGGGGGGGGGGGGGGGGGGGGGGGGGGGGGGGGGGGGGGGGGGGGGGGGGGGGGGGTATATATATATATATATATATATATATATATATATATATATATATATATATATATATATATATATATATATATATATATATATTTATTTATTATTATTATTATTTTTTTACAGAATTTAAGCGTACTAAGTCAACAGGGCGTTCAGGATGTATTCCAGTGATGGTTACATTTCTGGTTTTGCTGATAGGGTTAAACTGCTTTCTGGTGTACAAAGGTAAGCACAAACAAATTCTATATATACAGTTGTGCTTTAAAAGTTTGTTGCTCATTTTCCTCAATAAATAAACGGTCAAATGTAATATTTCTGTCTTTAACTGTGTTCTCTTTAACTACTTTTAGGAATTGTATGAAAAAAATCTGTTAATGTTCCAAATTATATTTATGTAAAAATATACAAATATTCTAAAGGGTTTCCACAGTTTCAAGCACCACTTTAGGTTAGGTATACACTCCTGGGCAAAAACAGGGTATCCTCTGTTAGAACATAAAGCTAACTACAAAAAATAATTCACCAGTTAGTCAAATTTAATGTTAGTTTAATGTCAGTAATAATAGATGTTACTCATGTGTGTTCAGATACTGTATAACATTGTGAAGACCTCATGTAAATGTGGGGATTCATTACATCTGCACGTGCATTCGAAGCCAAAAATGTCCCCAACAAAATGCATTTATGCTGAAAAATTAAATGATCAAGAGTTTGTATAAAAGAGGGAGGGGAATGCAAAAGCTCTCCTTCCATATATATGTTACCAGGCATGGCTACTGGCTTGGATTTACAACTGATTATTTTTCATTATGGTTTAACACTTTTAAACTTGGGCGTGGTAGCTCAGTGGTTAGGGCGTTGGGCTATCAATCTGAAGGTTGGCGGTTCAAATCCCAGGTCCACTGAAGTCACTAGTGTGGGTCCCTTAACCCTCATTGCTCCAGAGATGTTGTAATTAACCCTGTGTTCACCTTGTAAGTTGCTTTGGATAAAAGCGTCTGCTAAATGACCAAATGTAATGTAATGTAATCATCAAGCACTATGCGAGGATATGCACATACCTTAAGACATTCATTATTGCTTTTATTATGTTTCTTTGATATAATACTAATATTAATTAACTTTTAAGTGTTTTATATAGTGTGTTCTCCCCTATTGTATATAGTGTGTTTTCCCCTGTTCTCCCCTGCTTTAAATTGTCTCCATATAGTGTTTGGATGTGCTCAGTGAAATGTGGTTATGAATAAGCATGGGGAACTTTCTTTGACCCTAGTGGAGGATTAAGCAGAAAATGGGATGAGCTGAAAATAAAAAAGATGCTATTGCTATCAGATGCTATTCTTGCTACTTTTGGAATGCACATTACATTGGCATTTAATAGCCCAAGCATGGTCTACAACACGAGTTGTATTGCAGTTATTTTTTTTATGTAATGTTTATATATATATATATATATATATATATATATATATATATATATATATATATATATATATACACACACATTGTATAAATGTATATATCTCTAGTGTTCACGCTGGAATCATGGATTTACTCTGAACTGCACGAAAAAGAATCTAGAGCACAGGAATCTTCCTACAAATCCAGCCTAATGGGCAGTACTCCATTAGACAACGTAAACACACACGTACACATACACACACAACACACGTGTACAGACCCATGTATACACACACATACAGAGACACATACACAAAAATGTGCACACACATGTTCACACACAAACACAAGAAGGTACACACACACACACACACACACACACACACACACACACACACACACACACACACACACACACACCTGTGCTGCTGTAGTTCCATTCAAACATCTTACTGACACTGATGGAATGGAAAAAAATGCACCAGTCATATAATACCTGCTCTGTAATGGAACTATTGGGGTCCTGACTATTAGAGAGCATCCCCCACCCAAATTTTCTTCCAAAAACACTATAACAGTGAGTTTTTTCTTTCCACTGTCGTTTTGGGTTGCTCTTTGGGGTTTTTAATGCTGTAAACCTGCTACTGCTTGAACTTAAACTTAAAAAGGACAAACAAACATCTAAACAGACTACAGTCTGTAATTGTAGAACTTACAAACCCATCTTTACAGTAAATGGAACTGACAAAAAGTCAAGCAAAAAGAAGGGTGTATCCAAATTTTACACGTAAATGCACAAATGTACACACACAGATACACACATAGATATATACACACACAAATGTAAATAGACACAGACACAACTGAACACTGACATGTGCATCCACACACAAAAGTTTTCTACATTTTGGAATAGATATGTCCTAAAACATAATGACATAATCAGCAAATGCCATGAACCCAGTTTAAAAAATGAGACAAAATATTATATTATTTTATTACTATATACCATCACTTCGATTGAAAACACCTGATTTCATTCTCAAATTAACTGCTGAGTCTAGAGGTTCACATACTTTTGTCACTCTTATTTTCCTTAATAAGTAAATGACCAAGTATAATATTTTTGTCTAATTTATTTAACTGCGTTCTCTATATACTTTTAGGACTCATGTGAAATTTATGCACAAATACAGAAAATTCCATATGTGAACTACAATAACCTAACCTAAGCATAAACTTATGTTTTGTAGCAATGCTTGTCAAGCCTTTGTGGAGATGAAAAAGGTCTAGATTCCCTCAAGACACAAATCATTAGCCATGTTAAAGGTAAAACCCAAAGAAGGACCCTCAGTCTTATTCTCTCTCTTTCACACACACACACACACACACACACGCACACACACACACACCCCAAAAAGTTGGACTTCTCCATTCAGTCAGGCTGCTATATGCAAAATAATTCATGTCAACTTTCAAATGAATTAATAATTTTTTGAAAAATATAAAACCAAAAAAAATGTTTTACTCAAAAATGCAAACAAAATTAACTTTTAACAGTGTAATTAACTTCGAAAAGAGCATAACGTCCGAAAGAGAAGTTTATTAAAGTAATCAACTTAAACAAGCGATCCAAAGAGAGCAGGAAAACTGAGGTGATTACCAGGGAATGGCTGACTGAGGTTAATATCCACTGTCAGAGTAAGCAGATAGAACAAAGGATAAAATAGACCGGGTTGCAGATAACGCGACCAGTCCGTTGAGTTGCGATGTGTGTAAATGCGAATGAATTTTGAAAGTTCCTGTTGGGTGCGTTCACAGCCCCCGTTGATTTGGGTGTAGAATCCTGAAGTAAGACTGACCGCTTTCCCAGTTTCTTCATAAATGCCTGCCATACGGCCGAAGTGAATTGTGACCCTCGGTCCGACAGTATGACCTTGGGGATCCCAAAGGATGATTACAAGTTCAGCTGTCTGGAAAGGATGAGGGCATTCCCTTAAGTGGGAAGAATCGAAGCATGTGAGAGAAACGGTTGTAAACCTGGATGGCTCGCTGGATGAGCTGATCTATCTTCCACTGGATAGGACACAAAAAATCACGTGCAGGAAGAATGGCACTGCCCAACTCGGGGTCTGCTTCCAATGTGCCATGGATGCAAGACAGTGCATCCGCACGACTATTGTCCTTCCCTGGATGAAACGAAATCTGGAGATTAAAACAGGTAAAAAAATAGGGACCATTGTGCCTGGTCTTTCATTTTGCCCTTAAGGTACTCTAGGTTCTTGTGATCTGTGAGAATAAGTATGGGCAACGTGGACTCAATTAGCCAGTAGCTCCACTCTTTTAAAGCTAATTTAGCTTAGCCTTACACTTAATCTAATTGTACTCTTGTCAACGTTTTTCATTTAATTTGGAGATCCAAATTATTTTCCTCCAAAATAAACTCTTTCTAATTCATGATAAAGTTTCTTACTTTTGTTTAGGTGTTGCAAAAGGTATCTACTGTAGTACCACCAAGAACCACTTTTGCTTTAACCTGCTAGTGCCTGTCTAAACTCTTTGTACACCAATAACATAATATCAGAATCATATTCATTTATATATGTACAGTATATTAGTCAAATGCAGCACTCATGCATATCTTGAAATTCATTGCACCTTATAACATTTGTGTTTTTTTAAGAAACAGATTAAAATTATAATTAATAAATGATGAATCCTTATGTTTTGTGCTTATGTTTTAGTAAGTAATGTTTTTTGTTTGATAGCACTTCCTGGTCCACCAGGACCTCCTGGACCACAAGGGCCTCAAGGTCTACAAGGTAGTATAGGTGAGTTATTTTAATATACCAAAAACATTATAAACTATTATATCTCTGACATAATCATAATGCTCATTATATAAATTCAAAGTTCATAAAGCATAGCTTTGGTACAGGCTTTACTCAATACACAGTAAGCTTTTCAAGCTTACACTGATGAAACCATTATGTATAATTATATAGTTTGAGAAAGTATGTCCAGATTAATTGTATTTAATTTAACTCAAATGTCACATGCATTATTTTACTCTTACTAAAGAGTGTAAAAATAACTTTGTATTATAAAGTATTTTCTTTGTATATTCACTATTACCATATACGATTTTTTGTAACATTTACTTGGACTACAAAGTACTATAACAGTTAGTAGTTAGACAAACATGTAAATGTACTGATTGCATTGAAGAGAGAGAAATAAAGCTTCTGGCCTCTTTTTAAACTCAGGTTTAACTGGACTACCAGGAAAACAAGGAAATGATGGTGCCCCTGGTAAGAGTGTCTAGAACATAAAATAATTCAGCAATAATATTAAATTGTAATATTTATTACTATTATGTAAGTTCTTTTTTATATATTTATGTTAATGTACTAAGGTAATACTGGAGCTACAGGTCCAAAAGGTGACAAGGGAGATAAAGGAACTACAGGACTATCTGGGTCACCAGGACTGCTGGGGTCACCTGGTAAAATCTAGCAATAAATACAATGTAGTTTATACAGGTTCTCATATTCATTAGTCAAAGCTATTAGAAAATACATATACAAATTGGAACAAACACACAAAAAATATCCATATAAGGAAATTTACCATTCATCTTCAGACTTTTTAAATTATTGTTAAGAATTAAAGCTTAAAACTGTACCTGTATTACTTTCCATTTATCCATCCATTAACCTCCACTTTATCCTCTATTAGGGTCGCGGGGGGTTCCAGGTGCCCATCCAGGGGAGAACGTCTCAAAGTGTGTGTGTCTGTGTGTGTGTCTGTGTGTGTGTGTGTGTGTGTGTGAATGAGCATGTGCCCACCAATGATTTGGCATCCTGTCTTGAGTGCCCAGTGCCAGAAATGTTCTACCCTGGATGGGGCATGGGAACCCCCTCCCCACAACCCAAGTATAGGATTAAATGGAAGATAATAAGATTACAGATTAGATGAGAATGTGTTGAAGGACACCACATAAATACCTGAATTATATCCATAAGCTAATTACTCCTCATTGGTGCCAGACCAGATAACATATGGATGGACATATCTGGCTGAGCCCACTACATATAGACCAAAGGTGGCCCTCAAATGATAATCATTAAATTGATCCATGTGTTTGGCCTATAAATGTTAGCTCTACTCACATTAGTGAAAATAATTATTTAATACACTGCTGATTTTGCAAGTTTTCCCACCTACAAAAAATGGAGGGGGCTGTCATAGGTACATTTTAACTGTTAGATACAGAAACAAAAAAACATTAAAATATCTGCTCTGCGGGATTTTAATCCATAACAGTAATGTGTTTTGGTGATCTTTGAAACTGTAGTCATAGCCCTCTTTTCGTCATTGATCAGGTCCTCCCATTCTAAGGTAATTCCTGACTTTTCTCAGAATCAGCCTAACCCATGAGGTGATTGTTGCCTTCTCACTAATCTGCTTGTCTCTTGTTGTGAGTACACCTCAGTCTTGTGTATGTCTACAATTATTTATTTGGTTTTGTACATAGTGTATAGGTGTGATTAAGTTAGTGGACAAGTGACTTTTAAATTTCTTATATTTTTATTATATAGTGTGATTATTATTATTATTATTATTTTTATTATTTTTTGGCTCTTACAGTTGAAGTGTACCTATGATAAAATGACTTATTTTCTCTTACTTATTTTCCCCACTGTACATGTTAAACCATAAGTAGCCCACATAATAAAAAAAATCAGGGTATGTTCCAGAACCTACTTGATTTACATCTGTTTAATATCTGGCAGTGTTCCTACTGTATGATTATGTCACGCATAACACTAATCTGGTGCATATGTAGCCAAATTCTCGCATCCGTTAGCGGTCTGCCCAAGTGCTGTCAATCTTTCTGCTTGTGGACCATATGCAAATGGGGGATGTCTACTAAATCTGGGCCAGAATTGATTTTGATATCTGGGAGCGTGATCCAGGACCTAAATAGATCAAGAGGCAAATTAAAACTAAGAAAAAACACACATAACAAGTAAAACATTTATCAGAAAAAAAACTAGATGGTCAACATAAACTGTAATAAGCACAAACTATTCATTAACATACATAACAAGAAAATTTATCATATCATTAAGATTCTTACCAAAATTATCGCTGGAAAATCTTAAGGGAACTTCTGTTGTGTATAATGATTGCCAATTAAAAATCGATGTAGGCTGGATTTGGGCCAGAATCATTTTGCAATCTGTGTATATAGTGAGTATTTCCCATGTCCTTCATCTGTGATATCTGATGTAAGCTCCAGCACCCTGTGACTCTAAATAGGATCTACATATTTATTATTTACATATTGAAATAAACACAAACTGCTGAAGAGTGTGGCTTGTTCCTATATGCCCCAGACAATGAAATGCATACTTTTCTTTAACCAGTGTTTCTTTGAGTGTCACAATAGATTTTATGACATTTTCCAACCAATATTAAAAAAAAACAAAAAAAAAAACATAAACTTGGGTATCTACCCTCAAGTATGTTTCCTAATCTTTTCCTGTTCTATGTAGGTGTCCGTGGTGAGAAAGGTGACCAAGGACCCAATGGAACACCAGGTTTTTTATTTAAAACTTTTTTTATATATATATCTTTGAAAACCTTTTTGCATCGACTGATAAGAAATATCCGTCCATCCATTATCTTCCAGTTTATCCTCTACTAGGGGCATGGGGGTGTTCCCCATGCCCATCCAGGGGAGAAGGTTTCTGGCGCTGGGGAAATAAATCCAGGACAGGGCGCCAATCCATTGCTGGGCACACACTCACTCTTACAGACACACACACTCTCTATACGAGGTAATTTGGAGAATTCAATTAACCTTGATCGATGTTTTTGGACTGTGGGAGGAAACCGGAGAACCAGGAGGAAACCCACGCGGACACGGGGAGAACATGGAAACTCCTTCCAGATTGGGATTCAAACCCAACGCATAAAAAAAAATCAACAACATTAGCCTTATAAAATTCCAATATTAGGAAAATATCATTCACCTGAAATCCTGATTAAATACTGATTACTTGCACACAAAATCCATTCTCTTTTTTTACCTCAAAAAGACTGTAATTAGTCATTTTATATTAGAATTGAATCTTATGCAGTTTTTAAGTTTTAATTAGCTGAAAATGTCTGCTCAACAGATGTGGTACACTCTCTGACTATCCAATCAAAGGGCTCATCTGACGCTCATCTGAACTTAAATTTATTTGTCTAATTCATACATTTTTTTATTAACTTAAAGTAAATTCATTGTTATTTTTTTTTTTCAAAATTAAAATTCAGAAATATGAATTCAAGCTTGAGGTCAAACATTCTAGCCTGACAGGAAAATAAATATTCAGAGCTTTCAAAGCAACATTTAACTAATTATTTACCTGATCATTTCACTCATGTTTGTAGGCATTTATCTCATTTGGATTCATCCTTCATTTTCACAATCTCGGACACAAAGTTCTTCAGTTACACACAGTCAGCTAATTATTAATTTAAGCATGTTTAATAGGCTACTTATTGACTTATTATTATCAAGCTAGCTAGTGGCTTTATTTTGGTTAATATATTTTTTTATTTACTACGACACTGAGAAATGTATTACTTGTTTTACAGCCTGTTATAACTAGAACTAGAAATGTCCTGACAGTCTTTATGCCTCTAAATTAGTTCTTTTTAACCGTTCTGACAAATGACAAAATGTCACGAGAAAACAAACTTAAACCATAATATTAGCCAATGCACTTCAGACATGTTGCCAACATAGCTTCCAAAACACAGACCAGCCCATTTAGGCAACTCTTAGGTAACCAACAACAAGTTACACCACATTATCACAGAACCACCATCACACATAAACTATTAAACAGGCTGTTTAGTATGTTAAGTATTTTGCCAGAGCTATAAATAAAATAACAGACTAGGTGGAGTTGAGATAATAATACTGCACTCCCAGTTTAGAGACCTGAAGAACAGAGACTGAGCTCCAAGCTTTTTCCACACACATCTATTCATCAGTCTCTCAGTCATTCCCTGATACCTTTGTGAGATACCATGGCCTTACTGCTGCCTGTTTGACTGCATGGTCATCTGCAGGATATGGCCTAGAAATAGCATATGCTATAACTAATACGCTAAACCTGCATTTTATTTGTAAGTAAATGTCAAACGTCACAGGCAGGAAAAATAGCATGTTTTTAAATTAACTTTAAATTATTGATGGATTTCATTTAATTATAAATGTGCTCATCCTGCTAGATTAGCTGAACTCTGCAGCTAGTCTGGTTTTAAACCATCCCAATTAAGCCCCTGTGTGAAATTCATATAGAAGAGGCAGCTTAATAATGTTATTTATTTAGACCTTTTAGTTTACATGTATTCTGAGCATTTACAAGCATTTTTATGTCACATTTTCATGTTGCTGCTTGTGATTAATGTAAGTTTATTTTTAGCTTCATTTTAATTTTCTTGACACTTTGTTCTTATTTACTGCATGCATGTGTGTTCATTTGTGTTTATGAATAAATTTCTTTTTTTTTTACTAGTTTTCAGCTGCCTCAATGTTTTCATTACTGATGATTTGAGACATCATGTTCCAGAGTTAGTTTTTTTAGTTAAGTCAGTGGAACATTTAGAAAAATTAAGATTTATTATATGTGATGTAGCAAATACATAACACAACAAATACAATTAAATGTCTGTTGTTTAGGTTCAGCTGGTCCACCTGGTCCAAAAGGACTTACTGGACCACATGGACTTCAAGGGAATCCTGGAAAATCAGGTGACCGTTACATCAAGACAGTTGATGAACAGCAATCCTTGAAAATGCATGTCTTTAAAGGCATGCATCTGGTACTTATTTTCTTCCTTATTCTATAGGAGCTCCAGGTTATCCTGGAAGTAAAGGTGTAGCAGGTATGATGCACAATGACATTAAAACATTGCATTAAAAAGAATGCATAAAAATAGAATGCAAGTAACATTTAATATTAGTCATTTAACAGGCACTTTTATCAATGCAACAACACCACAGGTAAGTAAGTTAAGGAGTAACCAGCTGAACTGCAGTGTTTTATATGGTGATCATTTGATAATTATTTTTCTAATTATTAAATGACAAAGGGTATTTTTTATATATTTTGTCTTAATGTCTCAACAATTATAGACAGAGTTTAAAAGATTCCATCTTTTAGCACTTGTAAAATATATGGAGTAAGAATTTGGCACAATGAAGCACCAGTGAAGCACCAGTGAAGCACCAATGAAGCACCAGGTGAAGCACCAGGTGGCTATTATCACTAGAGAAGAGTGAATGAGCTGGGCTGAGCCTTTGACAAATAGAGTGTATGTAAGGTCCAACAAATCTAGAGATTTTTTGTAGGCCTCGGGGCACAGTATCCAATGTGGGAAATAGAATAGAATATGTTACTTAAATTACTTGCTTGGGTTGGTTTAAAACCAGACTAGTTGGAGAGATCTAGATGAGCTGAAATGGCTAACAATATGGGAGAACAGCTGGCAATGTAATGCAGCAAAAGCCAAAAAAATTCAGGAGTTGAGGGTAACAGTTGAGTAACTGCACTCTTTAAAAAAAGTGTGATAAGGAACTGAATAAATAGGTGGTTTGTATCATCTGTTCAAACAGTAGTTTGAACTGCATGTCAGTTGTAAAGCAAATATATGACCGAGCTGGGAGGAAATGGGGAGATTTTTAACCAGTTGATTTATCTAAATTTACCTGATATACATTCTTTATTGATCCAGGACCTCCTGGATCACCAGGCCCAATTGGCCTAGTTGGGCCTCCAGGGGAGAAAGGTTCAACAGGAGAAAAAGGAGATACAGTAAATGCATCACGAGGTTAGAACACAAACCAATAAAACTATTGATTTCTCTTTCAACTTGTGTAATAATCATACGATAAAATCCAATCATGATATGTGATGTTTATTAGGCTTACCTGGACTTCCAGGACAAAAGGGAGAGAGAGGATTTTCTGGTAAATAAAAAATATGCTGTATGTTATTTCAAGTGCATATCTATATAATCTATGTTTCTAAATGTAAAATATTAATATAATGTTTAGGTGTACCTGGACAGAAAGGAGATCAGGGCCAAAAGGGGGACACTGGTGAGTTTAGTCTGAAAGTGAAAAAAATATATACCCATCTTTACAACTTAAATTTTCCAAACTTCCTATCCCATTTGTAGGAATGATTGGTGCCCCAGGAATAAATGGTGACATAGGTAGGTGTGGTGGTGAATGTGTACAAAAATAATGTATAACATGTCCAATGTCTTTGGATATTATCTATTAACTGTGTGTATTTTTGTCATTCAGGTCCTAAGGGTGTGAAAGGAGTAAAGGGAGAACAAGGAGTTCCAGGACCTAAAGGAGATAAGGCTGATGAAACCAGTAAAAGTAAGATGCTTCTTATATTCTTCCAAAAAAACAAACAAATAATGACATTTATTACTTAATATATTAAATATAATTAATGTGATTTAATTACAACAAGTCTAAATTAGCATTTAACATTACACATGACAGAACATGGCACAAACAGCAGGTGAACTGCAGCAATACTGCCATCCAGAAAGTGAAAACACTGCATTCAGGTTTACAATTACCCATTAAACTATGGTTCCTCTTGTTTCACTCACCCAATTAAAAACTTACAGAACCTTAAATATAAAATAAATGTATGCAAATACATTTACGACAAATTACCTTGTGTATTTACATTTAATAATAATAATAATAATAATAATAATAATAATAATAGGCGGCACGGTGGCTTAATGGTTAGCATGTTCGCCTCTCAGCACTAGGGATTCCTGGTTTGAATCCCCATCTGGGTGGAGTTTCCATGTTCTCCCCGTGTCTGCGTGGGTTTCCTCCGGGTCCTCCGGTTTCCTCCCACAGTCCAAAAACATGGATCAAGTCAATTGAGTTCTCCAAAATTGCCCCATATAGAGTGTGTGTGTGTGTGTGTGAGTGAGTGTGTGCCCAGCGATAGGTTGGCGCCCTGTCCTGGGTGTGTCTGCCCAGCGTCCAAAACGTTCTTCCCTGGATGGGCATAGGGAACCCCACCGCGACCCTAATAGAGGATAAAGTGGAAGATAATAAATGAATGGATAATAATAATAATAATAATAATGATGATAATAATAATAATAATAATAATAATAATAATAATAATAATAATGTACATTCCTACAATTATAACCTTAAGGAGCACATACCCCAATACTGTACTATCCTCCAGACTTCATTCATTATCTTACACTTTTATCCTCTATTGGGGTCGCGGGGGGGGGGGGGGTTCCCATGCCCATCCAGGGGAGAACGTCTCAGGCGCTGGGCAGATACACCCAGGACAGGGCGCCAATCTATCGCTGGGCACACACTCACTCACACAAACACACTCTATATGGGGAAGTTTTAAGAATTCAATTGACTTGATCCATGTTTTTGGACTGTGGAAGGAAACCAGAGATTACTGAGGAAACCCACACAAACACGGGAGAACATGAAAACTCCACCCAGATTGGGATTTGAACCGGGAATCCGTAGCGCTGAGAGGTGAATGTGCTAACCACTAAGCCACCGTGCTGCCCTCCTCCACACTTCACTAAATGTAAATTACAAGACATATATTCTTACAGAGAATGAAGAAAAAAGTTCTAATGCTGAAAACGGACTTACACATGATTAAGCAAATTTATCTCATTACTGGATCTAAGAGCCTGATTGGCATAGGGTGCGGCCACACCTTCATCATATTTGTACATGATAAGGCAGAGTGTTCTTTTCAGAAATTTAAAAACACAATTTCTAGATAATGTAGAATACTTTTTAGCAAACAAAATAAAGAAAGGATTTTAGTTTTTGTTGTTTTATTTATTTAATATATGCCAATAGTTAAAAAAATTGATACCTGAAAATAATCCATTATCCATTCATTATCTTCCGCTCTATCCTCTATGAGGGTGAGGGGGGGGGGGTTCCACATGCCCATCCAGGGGAGAACGTCTCGGGCGCTGGATACACCCAGGGAACCAAACTATTACTGGGCACACACTCACTTACACAGACATGCACACAAACACACTCTATATGTGGCAATATGGAGAATTCAATTGACCTTGATCCATGTTTTTGGAATGTGGAAGGAAACCAGAGAACCCAGAGGAAACCCACACGGACACACGGGGAGAACATGGAAACTCCACCCAGTTTGGATTGGTATTTCAACCGGGAATCCCTAGCGCTGAGATGCGAATGTGCTAACCACTAAGCCACCATGGCGCGCCTGAAAATAAATCAAAATAAAATAAAAAAGGTTAAAGTAACTCTGATTTCAAGAGGTAAAAATTGCCATCATGAATGTTCATGAATGAGTATGTCTCATTCATTCAACTGGATACATATTGTATGTGCTGCGATGCTTAATTACACACTGCTGTTTTCTAAGTCTTCAAGTCACAATCTGCCGTGACAGCCATATGACATAGTTCAATGAAACAAGGAGCATACAACCAGGGGGTTTTATTGAACATAAAACACAGTGCTAAAAAATAAAATGCACGCATAAACAAGACGCATGTCATAGATGCAACAATCGCACAAAAGGGGCGGACCTTAAATTTAAAAAAATAAGATAAGATAAGCATTTAATGATTCCAACATGGAGATATTTACGAAGTTACAGCAGCAAAGGGACAGTAATATATATATATATATATATATATATATATATATATATATATATATATATATATATATATATATATATATAGTGTAATGGCCAAAAGTTTTGAGAATGACACAAGTATTATATTTTCAAATGATCTGCTGCCCTCTGGTTTTTATGTGTGTTTGTCAGATGTTTTTATCACATACAGAAATATAATTGCAATCATATTATGAGTAACAAAAACTTTTATTGACAGTTAAAATGAGTTAATGCAGCAAGTCAATATTTGCAGTGTTGACCCTTCTTCTTCAGGACCTCTGCAATTCTCCCTGGCATGCTCTAAATCAACTTTTGGACCAAATGATGAATGATAGCAGTCCATTATTGCACAATCAATGCTTGCATTTTGTCAGAATGTGTGTGTATTTGTTTGTCCACCCGTCTCTTGATGATTGACCACAAGTTCTCAATGGGATTAAGATCTGGGAAGTTTCTAGGCCATGGACTCAAAATCTCTATGTTTTGTTCCCTGAGCCATGTAGTTATCACCTTTGCTTTATGGCAAGGTGCTCCATCATGCTGGAAAAGGCATTATTGATCACCAAACTACTCTTGGATGGTTGGGAGAAGTTGCTCTCAGAGGACATTCTGGTACCATTCTTTATTCATGGATGTGTTTTTAGGCAAGACTGCGAGAGAGCCGATTCCCTTGGCTGAGAAGCAACCCCACACATGAATGGTTTCAGGATGCTTTACAGTTGGCATGAGACAAGACTGGTGGTAGCGCTCACCTTGTCTTCTCTGAATAAGCTGTTTTCCAGATGTCCCAAACAATCGGAAAGGGGATTCATCAGAGAAAATGACTTTACCCCAGTCCTCAGCAGTCCACTCCCTGTACCTTTTGCAGAATATCAGTCTGTCTCTGATGTTTTTTCTGAAGAGAAGTGACTCCTTTGCTGCCCTCAAGGCCTTGCCCCAAGAGTCTCCGCCTCACAGTGCATGCAGATGCACTCACACCTGCCTGTTGCCATTCCTGAGCAAGCTCTGAACTGCTGGTAGCCCGATCCCACAGCTAAAACATTTTTAAGAGATGGTCCTGGCACTTGCTGGTCTTTCTTGGCCGCCCTGGAGCCTTTTTGGCAACAATGGAACCTCTCTCCTTGAAGTTCTTGATGATGCGATAGATTGTTGACTGAGGTTCAATCTTTCTAGCTGCTCTTCCCTGTTAGGCCATTTTTGTGCACTGATGACTGCACGTGTTTCTTTAGAGATAACCATGATTAACAGAAGAGAAACAATGATGCCAAGCACCAGCCTCCTTTTAAAGTGTCCAGTGGTGTCATTCTTACTTAATCATGACAGATTGATCTCCAGCCCTGTCCTCATCAACACCTACACATGTGTTAATGGAGCAATCACTGAAATGATATTAGCTGGTCCTTTTAAGGCAGGGATGAAATGAAGTTGAAATGTGGGGGATAAAGTTCATTTTCTAGGCAAATATTGACTTTGCAATTAATTGCTGTTGAGCTAATCACTGTTTATACCATTCTGGAGTATATGCAAATTGCCATCATAAAAACTGAAGCAGTATACTTTGTAAATATATATATATATATATATATATATATATATATATATATATATATATATATATATATATATATATATATATATATATATATATATATATATATATATATATATATATATATATATATATATATATAGATAGATAGATAGATAGATAGATAGATAGATAGATAGGTAGATAGATAGATAGCAGTCATGCATTTTTTAAACAAGAAACCTAAATAAAAGGAAAAACAAAAAGAAATCTAGATATAAAACAAATGCCAATGCAAGTGCAAATGTTGTGCCAGAAGTGTCCACAAAAAGTAAATCAATAAAAAATACAAAATTACAAAATTTAAATTTGAAAAATACAAAATTACCAAATAAAAATAAAATAAATATTCATTTATTCATTCATTATCTCCTGCTTTATCCTCTAGGGTTGAGGTGGGGTTCCCCATGCCCATCCAGGGGAGAACGTCTCGGGCGCTGGGCAGATAGACCCAGGACAGGGCGCCAATCCATCGCTGGGCACACACTCATTCACACAGACACACTCTAAATGGGGCAATTTTTGAGAATTCAGTGAACTTGATCCATGTTTTTGGACTGTGGGAGGAAACCGGAGAACCCGGAGTAAACACACGCAGACACGGGGAGAACATGGAAACTCCACCCAGATGGGGATTCGAACCGGGAATCCCTAGCGCTGAGAGGCGAATGTGCTAACCACTAAGCCACCGTGCCGCCCCTTAATTAATTTAAATAAATAGATAAATGATAACAGTATTAGTAGTAATAACAATAATACGAATAATAACAACAATATTAGTAATAAAATGTAATAAGGTAAGTGAGGGAGTAAGGGAGTAGACTAGGTGATAAATAAAAAAATATATATTACTAGTTCTCAGAGTATCTTTTAGTCTGGAGTGATGTTACATCCCTCAATGTACCTAAGAAGAGGTAGCCAAGTTTCTTGAAATTTCTGCAGAGTTCCCGTCCTGTATGGCCGCCGCCTTTCTAGTTTAATATTGCCTAGAAACTCCTGGATGCCATGTTACGGTCGTAAGACCAATACGTGGACGGATCCGCTACTCGGAAGGAAACAGTCTGTGAACAGAGGTGGACAGTCAACAGGGGGTTTATTGGAACACAGGCGGGTAAAGTAAACCATAGCCGAGACAAAAGCGCTGGCAGAGGTCACTGGAGTAGCGGTGGTAACTGCGTGACGTCGGAGCGTGGGGTTCCAATCCGCCAGCACACAGAATGGAGTAAGTAGGGAGCACAGGGTAGACAGCGGTGGGAGTGCGGGGAACTGCCAACACAGAACACAAAACAGAATGAGTACCGGGGAATCACAAGGCAACACAACATAAACACACTACGCTGAGCTAGAATCTAGCGAATACTGAGGCTGTAAGACACTAAATAGCAACGTGGCGTAACAAGAAACTACGAGGCATGAAATCAGGACAATCTGGCACCAGAGAGAGAGAGACGTTTTTAAATAAAGCCCCTTGATTATGAACAGGTGTGCTAAATGAACGGGCGTGGCTAGCTGACACACCCACACCACGTGAGACCAGTGACAATTCCTAACATCCCACCGATTATGGGTAGGTAGGGAGGAGAGTTTCCAATTAAAGAGAATTGCCCTTCTAGCAAGCAGAGTACCAAAAGCAATCACACACTGCTTTGTTACTGCAGTATAGGGGTTCGGGGTTATACCAAACAAGGCCATAATAGAGTTAATATCTACAGAAATTTCTAGCGCTCGATTTAATGTCCTGAAAACCTCCGACCAAAAGGCATTTAACATTACTACAGGACCAAAACATGCAAGTGGTCTGCTGATGAGTGGCCACACCTAGCACAGGAATCCAACCTCCCTGGATATAATCTTGCCAGTTTGGCATTCATAAAATGTAATCTGTGGACCACTTTGAAATGAATTAAGCAATGTTTAGCACAGCACAGTGGATCTTACTCAAAATGAGCGCTCACTGTTCGTCAGGAATGGGCACAGCTAAATCCTCCTCCCAAGTGGATTTTAGGGCATTAGTCGTGACAGTGTCTATAAAACAATTCATTCCTTCATTATCTTCCGCTTTATCCTATATTAGGGTCACGGTGGGGTTCCCCATGCCCATCCAGGGAGAACGTTTTGGGCGCTGGGCAGATGCACCCACGACAGGGCGCCAATCTATCGCTGGGCACACACTCACTCACGCATACACACTCTAGATGGGGCAATTTGGAGAACTCAATTGACTTGATCCATGTTTTTGGACTGTGGGAGGAAACCAGAGAACCTGGAGGAAACCCACGCAGACACAGGGAGAACATGGAAACTCCACCCAGATGGGGATTCGAACCGGGAATCCCTAGTGCTGAGAGGCGAACGTGCTAACCACTAAGCCACCGTGCCGCCCTAACAAACAATGATAGTGTAAATTGAAGAAATTAACTTTTGTTGATTCGGCTAGAATGCGGTCTACTTTGGCTTTGGGTGGTCGAATAGGAAAGTAGAGGAGAAGCCGAGACACAAAATGCCTAATTTGTAAGAAACGGAATAGATGGCTATTGGGACAAAAAAATTCCATCTTGATAGTCGATAGTCACAATGCCTAAACCTTCCTTAACTGAATCTAGTTTTTTAATGAGTTCTGAGACATCGGGTTACCTGGGAACAACTTAACAGAAACTGGAAGCTTAGAACATGGTAAGGAGTATAAAGAAAGTCATGAAGATGGCAGTTCAATTCGTGACCAGAATGGGCAGTCAACAGAAGTACCTTCAGTCCATTCAATTATTTTATGAATATTACAGGCTCAATAATAGTGGTGGAAATTAGGGCCGGATTCCTGTCTGCCTTCTTGAGCTGAAGTGAAGATCTTTTTAAATGAGCCGGTTTGTTGTTCCAAATTAAAGGTGTAAGCATGCCATCCAATTTATTAAAAAACGCTTTAGTAATTACAATGGGGATATGTTGAAAAAATATATAAGAATTTGGATAGAATAGTCATTTTGACCAGGTTAACCCAGCCAATTAAGGGATAGGTAAAGAGATACATACCTGCTTAAATCTGACCACAAACCCGATTAAATAATCATTGGTAATTGCGGGTGAATGTAACCCCTATGTATTTAAAATTCCTATGTGCAATTTGAAAAGGAAAAGAGGATAGAGGGAGGGAGAGGGCAGGCCTGTTAATTGGGTAAAGTTCACTCTTTTGAAGGTTTAACTTGTAGCCAGATATTTTACTACATTTTTTAAGGATATCTAAAATAGGAGAAGGAAGGGAAAAAGACGGATTTTAAACGCAAAAACAAGGTTGTCAGCATTTAAGGAAATCTTATGAATAGTATTATAGTGCAAGATATCATCAAAACAATGATGATGGTGTAGCCAGATAGCCAGTGGTTCTATAGTCAGGTTAAATAGCAAGGGTGAGAGGGGACAGTCTTGACCCATTCCACGTCCAAGAAGGAGGGTGGAGAAAAAATTCCATTAGTAAGGATGGAGGCAGTCGGAGCAGCATACAGAAGGTGAACCCAGAACATAAACTCTGGACCAAACCCGAATCTCTCTAAAATAAATAAAATAAATAGCTCCACTCCACCCTGTCAATGGCCTTCTCAGCATCGAGTGAGACAACAATCTCTGGAGAGTCAGAAGGTTCCAAATATAGACTCTTCAACAGCCTTCTAGTGTTAAAAAAGGAATGCCTGTTCTGCATAAAACCAGATTGATCAGGTCGTGTAAAATCCGCTGCAGATGAAAGGCTAGCATCTTGAAATCCACATTTAGAAGGGATATAGGTCTATAGCTACCTGTTAGGATCCTCAGCGTCTGATTGTCAGGACAGTGTTTTCTTTTGTGTGTGTTTTGGTTTGAGTATCAGTTTTCCACGTTTCGGTTTGTTCTCATTCACTTCGCGGCTGTGCCTCATTTTGTTAATTACCCCTACTCATGTGACCTTATTATTTTGTTTTTTAAGCCAGCCCCACTCTCTCATCTGCGAGAGAGCCTCAATTACGTTACAGGTCCATTCGGTTTGTTATGCTTTGGTTGATTTAAGAATGAATTGGTTTAAGAATGAATCTATTGTTTCGGGAACCTGCTGTCTGTTTCCGTGTGGTTATTTCTATACTTACCTGGACCTTGAAGTAAACGTGACACTATCACACAAAGTCGGGTCTTTATCCTTTTTGAGTAGTAGCGAAAACAAGGCATTTGACATTGAGAAAGGTAGGTAGCCATCGTGAAATGAGCCATTATACACCCTGGTGTCAAGCAGGAAAATGGGTCAAGCAGGAATAAAAATTCTTTATAGAATTCTGTGGTAAATCTATCAGGTCCGGGAGTCCTAGCCGACTGCAGGGACTTTATAACCTCTTGACTGTAATTGTCATGCACATACAGTGTTGGGGTGTGTGAGCAACCCAAACAGTCACATGAGACGTAAAAAAAAAGCGTAAAAGTAAAAAGGTTTATTCAAACTCCGAAATGAAAATGCAAGTAAACCTAGCACGTGGGCCGAAAAAAAACAAACAAGAAAACACAATAAACCGCAAAAAGGAATCAAAGTCTACAGTACCTGAGGACGAGACGAGAGAATCGGAAACTGGGAACGGATCAGAAGGTCAGAACACAGAAGATCAGAACAGTGGAACGCTGGATTGGACACGGAAAAACAAGGAGAACGGAAAAACAAGGAGGTGATGTACGTACAGGATTAATCTGTGAGACATGGAATGTAGGGTGAATCCTTATGTGCGAAGGAAGGAGTAGGCGGACGGCCGTAAGGCTGATGATCCTAGCAATACGGTAAGGACCAATGAAGCGGAGTGCCAACTTGCGCGATGTTGAGTGAAGGGGAATATTTCTGGCTGGGAGCCACACTAATTGTGTGCTCCATTCAGAAATGGCCAACAATGGTGAGTATAGTTGTTTTCCCATGGGATCCAGGCAGACCAGTAACAAAGTACAAAGCTATATGAGACCAAGGTCAGCCAGGAATGGGAAGACGATGGATAAGACCGGCAGGTGACTGATGAGAGGCATTGCACGGGGCGCATGTGGAACAGGAAGCAACATATTCTTCTACATCCCTTCTGAACGTGGGCCACCAGAAGCGTCGGTCAAGTAGACAAGAGGTGCGTGTGACCCTGGGATGGTCAGAGAATCTAGAGTCCTGAGCCCATCTGAAAATAGCTCAGTGAGCTGAGGCAAGTACATCATTAGGATCAGGATCATTAACCAGAGCGGCGTGGATGGTAGCAAGGATCTTCCAGGTGACACTGGCGATCACCTTTTCCGTGGGAAGAATAGGTTCGTCGGACTGGGGGGCCACATCCCCTATTGGGTGAAGAGATGAGAAAGAGCATCAGGCTTGGTGTTACGGGGGCCTGGGCAGTATGTCAAAGTGAAATGTAAATGGGAAAAGAGAAGGGCCTGGCGAGAGTTTAGCCTCTTAGTTGACTGAACATAGACCAGATTCTTATGGTCCGTCCACACGACAAAGGGATGTTCTGCCCCCTCCAGCCAATGACGTCACTCTTCAAAGGCTAACTTGACCGCAAGCAGCTCATGGTTCCCAATATCATAGTTCACCTCAGTAGAAGATAATTTGTGAGAGAAAAAGGCACAAGGATAAAGTTGGTTATCAATACCGGTCTGCTGGGAGAGGACTGCCCCCACACCAGCGTAGGAGGCATCGACTTCAACGATGAACTGAAGAGAGGGGTTGGGCTGAACAAGGACTGGAGCAGTGGTGAACCAATTTTTGAGCTCCTGTAAAGCTTCTTCGGCCACAGAGGTCCATAAGAAAGGAGACTTGATGGAAGTGAGATGGGTGAGCGGCGTGGTGATTTGACTGTAACCTCGAAATAAAATGGTGGTAAAAGTTGGCGAAACCCAAGAATCTCTGGAGCTGCTTGTGATTCGAGGGAGTGGGCTATTCAGTGACAGCGCAGATCTCCTCTGGATCAAGTTTGGTCCAGCTTGGTTCAAAAATAAAGCTGAGAAACGGCATGAACTGTGAATGAAAAATGCACTTCTCTGCCAAATAAACGGTTTTGTGATAACCTGTTCAGGACCTGCTCCACGTGGTGGACGTGCTCCTCTATATTAGATAAGAAAATAAAGATGTCATCAAAATATACAAAAAAAAACGAGGAAATCCCGGGGCACATTGTTAACAAGGTTTTGGAAAACATCAGGAGTATTAGTCAACCCAAATGGAAGAACAATATTCAAAGTGGCCCCTGGGGGTGTTTAAGGCCATCTTCCATTCATCCTCCTCGCGAATGCAGATTAGTTGGTATGCATTATGCAGGTCCAGTTTTGTAAATATCTTGGCATTGTAAATAACCTCAAACATATTCGAGATAAGAGGGAGAGGATATAAAGAAGAAACCTTCTCCTAGTTGAGAAGAGGATGGATATGGATGGATAAGCCCAGCGGCCAGGCAATTGGTGATATAAGCTTCCATTGCCTCACGTTCAGGTCTGCTAAGGGAATAAAGGCATGCCGAACGCAGGGGAGCCCCGGGGAGCAGGTCAATGGTGCAATCATAAGGTCGTTGTGGCGGCAGGGACTTGGAACGCGCCTTATTGAATATTTACAGTAGGTGATGATATTCGGAGAGAATAGTGGTGAGGTCGATATTAGGCGAAAATGAAGTGGCAGGAGATAAGGTGTGGCTGCAACTCTCATGGCATCACTCACTCCACTGGATTACGTGTTATGTTTCCAGTCGAATGTGGGAGGGTGCTGTATTAACCACGGAAAACCAAGCACCACTGGAGAACGGGAAGACTGGGTAACGGACAACCTTTCCATGTGATTACCTGCCATTCCCATGCAAACCGTTAATGTCGTGTGAGTAATGTTGGAGATGTGTGAGAGTCTTGCCATCCAAGGAGACAGGGCCTCAAAAAGAAAACCCGCTTTACGGGCTAAATGCAGGTTGATGAGATTTGTCTCAGCGCCAGAATCCACAAGGGCAGATACCTCGAGAGTGCCACCGGGTAGGTAAAAGGTCATGGAATGGAGAGACGTGATGGTGGAGAATGTTCCGGACCTGCCAGAGTGCTCACTTTGACTGACGGGTCCCACCGTTTAATCGGAGCTTGCTCTCTGCTCATAGATGGTCCGCCCCACTGCAGTAGAGACACAGTCACGCTCAAATCCTGCGGTTGCGTTCCTCAGTAGAGAGACGGTAGTGCCCGATCTGCATAGGTTCAGTCGGAGAAGTGTGAGGTGGAGAGCCGGTAGAGGTATGTCTAGAGGTATCTGGGTTAATAAAAGTGGCTTAGTTGATGCCCAGGGTTCGTTGGCATTCGCGGAGGCAATAAGACCTTTCAGGTTGGTGGGGTCATCCTGTGTCGCTAGCTCGTCCTTAAGCCGATCGTTTATAGTGACCGAAAACTCCCTTTAAAGCCACATGGTTCCAGCCCGACTTAGATGCCAGTGTGTTAAGCAGCACGGCGAACTCTGCCACAGTAAAGCTTCCCTGGCGTAGACTGAGCAGACGGGTAGAGTCATCACCAGCATAATCCGGGCGATCAGAAACAGCCCTGAAACAGGCCAGAAACTGCACGTAAGTGCCAATGATGGGGTCAATCTGTGTGGCTTCAGCCCATGCGAGGGCGCAATCACGCAGAAGGCTCAGTATAAATGAGATCTTGGAAGAGACATGCATAAATAACTGAGGCTGATGACTGAAGACCAATCGGCACTGAAATAAAAAACCTTGGCATAAGTGGAGATCGCCGTGGAATGGCTCCAGATGCGCCATAGGAAGGTGAATATGTGGACCAGCCGGCGATTCAGAGTGTGCGGCGCGGGGAGGCGGGGCCGGTTGAGCAGAAGTAGGAGCGGATGCAGCTGCTGCCGGTGGAACTTTCGAGAGCTGCGAAACTTGCGGGCTAAGTTCGCGCACTTGAAAAAGTAATTCCTGGTTCATCGGAAGATGCTCATGTCGGTTAAATCTCTACTGATTTTCAACCGGCAAAGCTGTGACGTGGTTGGCTTCGAACATGTGCTCATTCGGGTGCTCCATAGTGGCCAGATTGTGCTGTGACGCACATACGCCGTTGGCGGGTTTGAGCAACCCAAACAGTCACATGAGACGAAGCGTAAAAGTAAAAAGGTTTATTTAAACTCCGAAATAAAAATGAAAGTAAAGCTGTCTCGTGGGCCAAAACAAAACAAACAGGAAAACAAAATAAACCGCAAAGAAGAATCAAAGGCTACGGTACCAGAGGACGAGGCAAGAGAATCGAAAACGGAGCAGGAGGTCAGAAGACAGAAGATCAAAACAGTGGAATGCTAGATTGGACTCGGATGCACAAGGTACGGTCAGACAATCTGGCGAAGCGGCAGAGGACCTTGGAGGTATTTATAGGAAGTGACGGAGATAGGAAGGCGTGGCAGGCAGGAAAATCGAGTGGCGTGACAGTAATAGAGGAGCTCAGCACATACGGCGAACGTGCTAACCATTAAGCCACCGTGCCGCCCCTACAGGAAACTCATCTTTTAAATGATTCATTCATTCATTCATTATCTCCCGCTTATCCTCTATTAGGGTCGCGGTGGGGTTCCCCATGCCCATCCAGGGGAGAACGTCTCGGGCGCTGGGCAGATAGACCCAGGACAGGGCGCCAATCCATCGCTGGGAACACACTCACTCACACAGACACACTCTACAGGGGCAATTTTCAGAATTCAATTAACTTGATCCATGTTTTTGGACTGTGGGAGGAAACCGGAGAACCCGGAGGAAACCCACGCAGACACGGGGAGAACATGGAAACTCCACCCAGATGGGGATTCGAACCGGGAATCCCTAGCGCTGAGAGGCGAATGTGCTAACCACTAAGCCGCCTCTTTTAAATGATGAACACAATAAACTTAAAAATGTCCTGGGCAGAAAAGGATATTATTCTAAGTCAGGGAGGAAAAGAGGTATGTTAATCTCGATTCATAGACAAATAAATTTTACACGAACATCGACACACAAACACAGATGGATTGATGGCACAATTATAAACGTGTATGCACTGAATGAAGATGACTCTAAATTTTGTAAAATATATTTTTTATAACATAACACAGTTGATGTTAGTGTTAGTGGCAGGAGATCTAACTGTGTTATGTCACAGCGCTTGGACAAGCATCCTGAATCGAAATCTCCCCTTCCAAAAACGAGTAAAATGCTCAAACATCAATCTGTTGAATTAGGCCTCGCTGATGTATGGCGAAGTAAATATCCAAGAAACAGAGACTTTACTCATGTAGACATGCATCCTACTCCAGAATTGATTACTTCTTTACCCAAAAAGTAGAACTACACAGCATACACGACTTACCCATTACCATCTCCAATCACTCACCCATGGTACTTAAGTTGGACTTAGACCATAGACCAATCTTAAAACAGTGGAGACTCAATGCATCTCTGATTAATGACAAAGAATTTACCACTCTTATCAATACTTAACTGAATTTCTTCCTTAGTACTAATAATATACCTGTAACATCACCTCTCATACTTTGGGACTGTGCTAAAGCATACATAATGAAAATGCAAACAAAAAACAGCAAGAATTGGAGGATAAAATAAGGACTTGGTAGTGTACTGAGTCTTATCAAAACATTTAGCGATGCACATATAGAAGTTAATGATTTGTTATCAGAGAAAACTGATGGAAACTCAATTAGGAAATTAAAGATAAGATTTCTAAACTGAAAAATAATAAAAGCCCTGGCCCTGATGGATTTATTAATGAGTTTTATAAAAACCTTTAAAGACATCGTATCGCCTCTATTATTAAAGCCTTATCATCATGCATTAGAAATAAAAAACAATGGCCCCTCCTGGAAAGAAGCAACAATAGTAGTAATATACAAAGACAGTAAGGACCCCACTGAATGCCAATAATATAGGCCTATTTCATTGATAGATAGGTAGTTAGGTAGGTACAATACTTTATTTATCCCAAAGGAAATTTAGCAGCCAGTATCAGTATCAATAAACAGTATTATAATAAATGGAATGAATGTAAAAAATATATATTTACATTTACAGATATAAAGTGTAATATAAAAAAAAAAGTGTCCAGTATGGAGGGTGATCTAAGTGATCATGCGCAATGTGTGTGTGTGTGTGTGGGGGGGGGGGGGCTGCTGTAGTTGTATAGACTTGAACAGGGTCCAGAAGGGTCTATAAAGTAATTACACAAATTGTCCATCCAGACCAGACAGGTTTTATTACTGCAAGATTCTATAGAGATAATATTGGATGACTTCTTAATATAATGTCACATCAAAAGGACTTACAAAACGAAGCAATAGTTTTATCCTTAGATGCACAAAAGGGTTTCGATCAAGTCTCATGGCAATACTTATTCCAAAAATTAAAGCGGTTTTAATTCGGCCCTAATTTTAATAACTGAGTACAAACACTTTACACAGATTCACAGGCTGCCGTTAAATTAAATGGGTATAGTTCGGACAGATTCGCATTAGAACGTGTATGTAGACAGGGCTGTTCTCTTTCACCCCTACTCTTCATCAGCATTGAGCCACTAGCACAGCTCATTAGAGATAGTAATACTATTAAATAAATCATCATAAATAAAGAAGAACATAAACTTTCCCTCTATGCGGACGACGTGCTGGTCTAGTATCGGACTGAACCAACCAGCACAATACCATATTCAAAAAAGCTTATCTCACAGTAGGTATACTACTCAGTATTCAAAATTTATGTGGAGAAAATGGAAGCAATAGACATCAACGGCAGTGTACTAAAAAGTACAAAAATTCAGCGTGGATTCAAATGTCCTGATGAAAGTATTAAACACCTAGGGGGGGGGGGGGGGGGGGGGGGGGGGGGGGGGGGGGGGGGGGGGGGGGGGGGGGGGGGGGGGGGGGGGGGGGGGGGGGGGGGGGGGGGGGGGGGGGGGGGATATATATATATATATATATATATATATATATATATATATATATATATATATATATATATCTGCACAAAATCTTTATAATGCCAATTATAAGAATATCACACGTATTATTAACAGTAATCTAAATCAGTGGGCTACGCTCCTGCTCTCGCTATTAGGAAGTGTTAAAAGTACATGTATGAATATATTTATAAACTGATATCACAGTTTATATGGCAAAAAACACCCATAAGGCATTTGGCATAAAATGCTACAATTCCCAAAGTCAAATGAAGGGCTAAATCACCCTAATTTAAGATATTATTACTGGGCTGCACAGATGAGACCTCTAGTAATGTGGATTCCGAATGCTATGTGGTCATGATGGCTTAATATTAAAAAAAAACAAATAACTTCATCACTATATTGTGAAAAAAATGCAATAGAAAAATGAAAAAAAAAAAAAACTCAATGAAAAATAAATAAATAAATAAATAAAAAACAGACAATGTGATTTTCTGAATTTATTTTCTCTCATAGTTGATGTCTACTTATGATGTCAATTACAGGTCTCCCTCATTTTTTAAGTGGGAATTTGCACAATTGGTGACTGACTAAATACTTTTTTCCCCACTGTAAATGTGAAGATGTGTTTAAGTGGGCCTCAGGATTTTATTTTAGGCATGCACATACTAATTATGAAACCATTCAAGGTAAGACCAAGTTATAGAGTGCATGTGCTTGACTGGTCTGTCTGCACAATTTTGTGTAGGGCATAGCACTAAGGAGAAACACTTACTCTGGATGTTGGCCACTGGTGGAACTGGAATTGGTTTAAGCTTAAAAAGTGGTATTAGTGGTATATTCAAATGCCCAATGTGAAGATAAAATCAGGGCTTCTTCTTTACTGAGGTCACTTCCTTTGTCCCTACACTCAACAAGGACATCAGAAAAAGAGGGTGATTGCTTTTTCATCCGACGCGCTTCTTTTCAGCAATGGTTCCATGTGTTTCCACCTGCTGTTAATGAAGGCATAAATGTTAGCTTACTGGTACCCCTTCCCCTACTCTTGGAACCCAGATAAGTAACAGATTACAAGACAGAGAAAGGTCCTACCTTAAGTCTGTACAGGTAGTTCAGGAGCAGAGCTTAGACTTGTGTCTGTCATGATACAAGTCATAGAAATGGGCAGTTCTGGGCAGAACTGGTTTCAGATATCAAGCTTTTACATTAAGTCTCGTACTAAATCCTGACATACTTTTTTTTATTTAAAGTTTTGCTTATATCCCAAAAAGGGGACAAATTCATTTATATGCATTTGCATTTTGCTACTGGGATCATTTACAGAGAGTCGAAAATACCTTGTTGCAAAATACCTTTTATAAGCAGAGAAGACTGAAGGGAAATTTGCATCATATGTAGTACATGAAATGAAAATAAATTATGCAAGGACCCAGTTTTACCCTAAAGCAATTATTTGATCAAAAATTTACATTATTTACAAATATAAATATTTGAATATTAGACATAATACAAATGATAAAATATAGCAGCAACTGTAAAGTAAAAAATATATAAAATATGAGATAAACATTAGGGAATTTTTTTTTTAAATTCAGTACCATAGCTATCCAGACCAGCTAACTTTACAATTTCCTTACATATAATAGCATTTGTTAATATTAAAGAAATATTAACATGACCCTAGTAGAGGATAAAGCAGAAGATAAGTAGGGACTTTTCAGGGAATTTATGAACAAGCACATTAGGTCAGCATTATCAGAGTCCTCAAATTAATACAGTCAAGAGTAATATATTTCAAAAACCTGTATCTTGGGTTGGTAACCAGATTGCCCATGTGTCTACTATCTGAGGGAAGTTGCCTGTCTAAGAAGTTGATGTACTAGCAAGAAGCTATTTTTGTCAGAATATTTATAAAAGCGTTAAAAAAAACATTGACAGGCCATGCATTTCATACCTAGGCCTTCAGTAACTTTCTGTCTGAATTAATCCAATAACTCATGTATGGCCATAAAACATCTTATTATACAGAAATGCAATATAAAGAGCTGTTGCATTGAATTGAATATTGAGAACTTATTGTCTTGTTTTCTATATCATCAGCTGTTGAACTCATGTAGCCACACCCCCATCTCTGCCCCTTGATCAAAAAGGGTGGTAGCTTCTGAGGGGGGCTGTATAGGGGCAACCAGCAGTCAGCAGTCAGCTCAGGAACACCGCACTTGCATTCCGCAAGAATAAACGTAGATGGTACAGTAGTATCCACAGATGATGTGGCAGGTCTTTTCCTTCTATGTTACATTCTGGATCCCTGATGTATTGTTGGATGCAGGTACTTTGCTAGCCAAGTCCTCAGTGACAGCCTGTTGAAGCTCTTGTGCTGCCCTGTTGTTGAATGTTAAGACTTGACCCTGCCAGGTTGAGTCTGTGTTATTGTGGCATTGTACAGGATGTGCCAGTCATACTTCTGGGTTTTTCTTGCCAGGGTAAGTGTAGCTGCATCCCTTCGGAGACTGGCTGGAGCAATCCCAGCAAGGATTATATGACACAGGGGTGGCTTTCAGATAACCATCACTATGTGTTGATCAGGGATTGTCCTTTAATTAAAAAAAAAAAAAAAAAAAAAAAAGTAAAATTAATTTTATTAAGAAGTTCTTTTCTATTTTTATAGAAGCTATTTCTGGAAATTGAGTAGTATTTCTGTAATAAGTTTTAATTGGCTGTAAATGACAGCGCATCAAAAGTATTCTCCAATCAGAGGGCATAAATATGCTAACATAAAATGCACCTGCAAGAGAGCCTTGGTGTTGCCAACTTAACTCTGATTTGTTGAAGAAATAGGTTGATTGACACTTATTTAATGCTACCCGGTGCAAAATTCATTGTGAAGGCCTTGGGCAAATTATTTAACTCTGACAAAATCAATGATGCTAAATTGTTATTGTAATTGTTATAAATCTTAAAAAATACAGGTTTGGAAGCCACAGACTAGAGTAAACAATATGAAAGGAAGCAGGCGGACCATTTGGAATTATTTAATTAGTATTTATTGGAAATCTATAATATTGATCTGACAACTCACCACTGGAATGCAGGATAAGGGTCTTTGCACTTCAGTAAAAAGCCAATTATAGTCTGTCTATAGATGAAGTTGCCATTTATATTAGGGATTTAGAGCCTTTTGCCTGTCTAAACTCAATATGGAAATATATATTCCTCCAACTATTTAAGTCTGGTTGTTCTCCTTTGTGCCAAAAACAAAATTATTTTATACCTTTAAATTGCCTTAAGTGTTTCCCACAAAATGGAATGTAATCTGATTGATTAGTATGAAGAAAATTAATATAATTAGATATTTTGGTGCAAAATACTTCACTCGTCAAGGGCATAGCATTAAAACACCATGGAACACTCCCATATATAAAATAAATATATATAAAAAAATTTATATAAAAAAGTATTCAATGCAAAAAAAAAATAATAGTGGGGTTATGAAAAAAAGTGAATGATTTGACGGAAAGTTTCATAAATCTCAAAACAACCATTCTCCTTCATTAACCATGACAGGACCATTTTAGAATTAGGTATAAATCTAGCCCCATAACTTCCAATAGGATTTACAAAACAACTGATATCTCTCACAATAATAACTTGTATATGTATCCTGGTCAAGAAGAAAAATGTACCCACCCAACTTCCTTCCAAAACAACCAGTATCTAACCTCTGAATTTTGCCAATAACTGCGACATAGTGCACACATTTATATAGTGGCAAAATGGCGGCTGTGTTAGGCTCTGCCGCTGCCTCACTCTGGGTGTCTGCGTCTTACTTGTCTCACCTGTTTATTGTTTTCTGCATGGTTTTGTCGATAATTCTTTGTGCACAAACTGCCTCAGCTGCCTTAGTCTATAATCACCAAATGCTGTTACAGATTAGGAACTCGGTGAAAAGTTTGTCTATTACTGCAAAAACTTTTTCGTTTCCCGGCTCTACTGCTTACTCGCCGTCTTACATTCCATTGCTGGGTGAGTTCGGAGGTGAGCCGAAGTCCGTGCGGAAAAAGCGCAGTAGGAGAAAAAGAGGCTCAAGAGCTGGTCTGCAGGTGAAACTCAGACACCTCTGAAATCAAGATCGAGCCTCAGTTCTCCAGTGTTGTTTTTCCAGCTACCACTTCTCAGACGATGGGCTGCCCTGTGTCTCCCTGGTGACGAGAGTGCAGTGCGGTGTGGCACCGCTGTAAACTTGGTAGGCATTTCTGGTATAGCATTCGACTGGTTTAGCACTTGAAACTTCTCAGTGACTGTTTCTGACTTTATGTCTGAGTCTGCTTTTTTAACCTGTGGGGTCCACAGGGCTCGGTTCTTGGGCCATTATTGTTTTCCTTATATTTACTTCCTTTAGGGCAAATTATAAACCGTTTTAATATTGTCAAAAGAGCGCCGTCCATCCAACGGAGGCGCTGCGCTTCCCTGCGCAGGGTGAAGTATTCGCGGAGCGAAAGAGTGAGCCAGGTGACCAAGTAAGCAGCAGAGAGTTTTCATTTAGAAACCGTGTAACCGAAAAACCAAAGCATGGGCGAAACGTGCCAAAAAATAAAACATAAACAAAACAACCAACCCGAATGGAAGAGCGACCGAGAATGTCGTACACACACGAACACATATAACAAATAGCAATGCTGGCCTGCTGACTCAGGGCACATGCTGGGTGCCCGGAATCGAGTCCTGTGTCTCTTGAGTGGCTTGCAAACTGTCCAGAGTGGAGGGCACATTGTCCCGAGCGGGGGACAACTTGTCCAGAGCGGGAAGTGGATGGTCCTGAACGAGGAGCAAACAGTCCAGAGAACTACGTGGTGAACTACGGTCCAGAGTGGGAGTTAACTGGTCCTGAGCGGGGACCATAGACGACGACTGCTTCCTCATCGGACCACTGGACTGCCACCCAGGTGATATTCAGGACACCTTGCCTTGTCTCCCAGCCTCCTTCCTTTCCACCTTCTGGGCACAAAAAGAGAGGACCAGTACCACGGCAACACCACATAATACGAAGTCCTGGTCTACCGAGGCGGGACCCACCGAGGCTGGACCCGAGCACCGGACGCAACCCGAGCTGATCACGGACGCCTGATTACTGGCGGAGCAGGGCAGCTCGCTAACAGCGTGCGGCGGCTCGCTGACAGCGCAGAGCGGCTCGCAGGGCGGAACACTGCTCCGGAAGCTGCGAGGTGAAATACTCACGGCGCGGAGCGGCTTGCCAGCGGCGCTCGGCGGATTACCGGCGGAGCTGAGCGGCGCGCTAACGGCGTGTGGCGGCGCGCAGATGGCACATAGCGGCTCGCAGACCGCGTGCGGCGGCTTGCTGACGGTACGCTGCAGCGCGCTGACAGCGCAGAGTGGCTCGCAGGGCTGATCACTGTTCTGGAAGCTGCAAGGCGGATTGCTCACTCGGGACTGCAGTGCGTATCCCGCAGCTTCGTCAAAGTATTTCCTTTAAGCTCCTGTGGTGCAAAGGGGGCTGTTACATCATTTAATAAACTAGTGCTTACTCCGAACTCGACCCGTCTTGCCTCCATCCATCGTCGTCATGACAATAAAGGAACGGACTTCAACTAATTTTCTGCAGCTAAATGACAACAAGACAGAAGTCCTAATCATCGCTCCAGAAACTTATACCTCTAATTGACCTCTAATACCTTGGTATTTGACACGCATGTTAAACGGCTGTCAAGATCTTGTTTTTTTCATTTGAGGAATATTAGTAAACTGAGGTCTATAGTTTCAAACGCAGAACTAGAGATGCTGGTACATGCGTTTATCTTATCTCGTATAGACTACTGTAATTTCCTGTTTTCCTCTCTCAGCATGTCTGCTCGTAGCCGGTTGCAGTTAATTCAAAATGCTGCTGCTAGACTGCTGACAAAAGCAAAGAAACGATCTCACATAACCCCACTTTTAGTATCCCTGCACTGGCTTCCAGTTGAATACCGGATTCATTTTAAAATTTTAACTCTTACATACAGAGCATTACACAATCAGGCTCCTATGTATGTGTCTGGTCTGCTCCATCAACACGTACCAGCTCGTTCGCTCCGGTCTAGCAATTTGAACTTACTATCTGTTCCTCGGACTCGGTTAAAGACTCGGGGAGATCGAGCATTCGACGTTGTTGCTCCCAAACTGTGGAACTCTTTGCCCCCTTTTTTAAGATTGGTGGACTCTGTGGACTCTTTGCCCAGCGATGGATTGGCGCCCTGTCCTGGGTCTATCTGCCCAGCGCCCCAAAACGTTCTCCCCTGGATGGGCATGGGAAACCCCACCGCGACCCTAATAGAGGATAAGCGGGAGATAATGAATGAATGAACGAATGTGGACTCTTTTAAAAAACATTTAAAGACTTACCTGTTTAAATAGGCATTTGGGCAAATTGGGTAGCCAGTAGTCTTGGTTGTTTGTGTTTTTATGTTTTATGTTGTGTAAATTGTGCTGTAGGCGGCACGGTGGCTTAGTGGTTAGCACGTTCGCCTCTCAGCGCTAGGGATTCCCGGTTCGAATCCCCATCTGGGTGGAGTTTCCATGTTCTCCCCGTGTCTGCGTGGGTTTCCTCCGGGGTTCAAGTTCAAGTTATTTATTTATATAGCGCTTTTTACAACAGTACATTGTCACAAAGCAGCTTTACAGAATGAAAAGCCTTTAAACCCCCAAAGAGCAAGCCGAAGCAACAGTGGCAAGAAAAAACTCCCTTTTCTGTTGTTATTCAAGGAAGAAACCTTGGGAGGACCAAGACTCAGTGGGGGACTCATCCTCCTTGAGCGGCCAGGCAGCAACAACAATACAGGACAGCCATGGGAGACATTTAACAAATGGAAAAACTAAAAACTGGAAAACTATATGTGAGTCTATTAAGGGGGCGTCCTGCAGGACCGCCAGTCCAACGGACACCCAGGCTCCATAAGTGCTCGTCGGCAGAGCCATGGATGAAGATCTCCAGGAAGCCGGTCACACCTCAAAAGAAACAGACAAGGAAGGCAGTTAGAGCTAATAATAAAGCACGGCATTTATTTAATAACTAATTTATTGACACAGTGCAGCATGTGACTCCGGCATCACTGACTAGAGCAGCATAACTAAAAGAGGCAGATACTGCAGGCTCTACATAGATGAGATGGCGCCC
>JAFMOD010001262.1:510755-553447 GCA_019802435.1 Corydoras maculifer | reverse complement strand
CGGCGGCACGGTGGCTTAGTGGTTAGCACGTTCGCCTCTCAGCGCTAGGGATTCCCGGTTCGAATCCCCATCTGGGTGGAGTTTCCATGTTCTCCCCGTGTCTGCGTGGGTTTCCTCCGGGTTCTCCGGTTTCTTCCCACAGTCCAAAAACATGGATCATGTTAATTGAATTCTCAAAAAAAATTGCCCCCTATAGAGTGTGTCTGTGTGAGTGAGTGTGTGCCCAGCGATGGATTGGCACCCTGTCCAGGGTCTATCTGCCCAGCGCCCGAGACGTTCTCCCCTGGATGAGCATGGGGAACCCCACCGCGAACCTAATAGAGGATAAGCGGGAGATAATGAATGAATGAATGAATGAACTCAAATGATTCTCCTCTTCGAATAAGTCAGTGTAACAGACCACACCACATCCGGACAAGTTGAATGTGAGGGAGGAGGAAACTGTGTTTAAAGCAATGATGACTTGAATCGAGCATGACCTAGAATTGCGCTCACCCTACATCATCATTCTAATGCCAAAAGTAAGCTGGCATAGGGCATGTGAGGGATGAAGACAGGATTTAGTTCTTTACAATTTTAAACTTTTACTTTTATAAGCCATTACTGTGAGTGGGAGAAAATAATTAGTTGATGGTCCCTAAGTATAAATTATCAGGGCAGTTAAATGAAATTGGGTTATCTTATTAAATAAAAACTTTTTGGGAGAGATCATGTGATGTGAGTCAGACTCATGTAGATCATCTGTATTTTGTGCTCAGGTACCTCTCCCAGCCTATCACAATACAACCTTCCTTGAAGGTTTCCTTTATATTGTTGGTGGGATCAATGGCATGGAATATTTCAACAGCATGTTTAAGGTTGATCTCTTGCTCAGACCTGACATGAGGTGGCACCCATGCGCTCGCGTCGTTGCTGCAATAGTGTCACTGTGCTGGATGCATACATGTATGCCATGGGAGGCTTGGATGGCATTGAGCGGCTCGACACACCAGAATGATATATGCCTTTGACCAACCAGTGGAGCTATGTGAAGTCCATGCACGAGCGGAGAAGTCATGACAGTGCCACCAGTGCATGGCAATGCCCAGCTATAGTAAATGAATAAGTGCCCAGCTATAGATTGGAAATGTTTTCCCCTGGATGGTCATGGTGAACACCCCCCCCCACCCCCCACCCCACCCTCATCTAGTACTCACCCTAGTAGATGATAATGCATAAGATAATGGATGGATGGATGGATGTATTTGCACAGAGATGCTCAAATTTTACATGACATTGTATATATTAGGCGCCCGGTCGGGACTTCTATTTTGAAGCCTGACTCCCAGCAAGGGCGCCATCTTAACTCACAAAATGGCGCAGCCAGCAAATGCTGGTTTCATCTCCTAGGCAGTGCACCAATCGTTCCACCAATCAGAAAACGCTGCCTAGGAGATGCAATTAGTAATTGTTGGCCTCACCTGGGTTAAGCCTTAATTATTTTTTCCTGCTCTTAATCCAGGGGAGGCTGTATTTTGTTTGCCATGCTTAGTGAGGCAGACATGTGTTTATGCTTTTGTGGTTACGCATGGTGGTTTTTTTTCCCCTTCTCTTTTTCAGGATCCTGGCTGCCCAGGTAGGGACACAGGTATGTGTGCACAGGGGATTTGTAGATCGATGGGGATCGAAGTTGGAAACAACTTGCGGTAACTAGTATTACAATGGGACAGTATTTTTTTTTTTGTTTGTTCCATTTTTATTTCTGGCAGTCAGGATCATTTTTACACAGTAAGCATAAGCCCTTGTGTGGTATACTTGCCTGTGAGACGTATGCATGAGTTTGACTTGTTTTTATATTTTTTTCATTTTTTTTTTTAAAGGGGTCGAGGATTGGATTAGGGTCCTGGGCGACCACAAAGTTCCTCACCAGCGGGCACGGCTCTCCTCAGTGGCCGTTTCCTCACTCTCCAAATGGAGTTTTTCTTGTTCTGCCTGAAATTAAAAAGTTGACACCTCCTTGCTCTGTGACTGGTTTTCTTATTTTTGTTCTGCTCAGATCATGACTGTATATTAATGTGGCTTTTTTTTTTCTCTTGATATTGTCTTATCAGTCTTCTGTTTTCCTTCTTTTTTAGTCTCTGTTCTCCAGTAATGGGTTAATTGGGATTTCCAAACCTGTTGACAAGGTCCTGTCTTTTGACTAACCCTTGTAAGGCCATAACCCACTTTTAATATGCATGTCACAACCCATCCCCCAACTTCACATTAAGGAAAGAGGTGAAAATCATCTTTTACACACACAGCTATCCTGCCTTCCAGCACAACCTTTGATGTTAAAATTATAATATAAATTAAAAGAAAGGGCAGGTGAGGATAGAGATAGCAAAATGAAGCCTCATGAACCAAGTCCAAAGATTCGCAAAAAGGTTCATTACTCTAAGCCTCATGAACTGTTCTCACTAGTGACACCTACTGTTAAAAGAGGAATGACAATCTACAGTAATCTGCGTAATTGAATGTCTATATAGGAAATCAACCATCTTTGCCACTTTGTATCAATGAAAAAAGTTTTTTTTTTGCTAGGAAATTTTATTAGGTATTAAGTGATAAACACTTAAAATAAATACAACAATGATGACACTGATTGTTAATGTGCTTATTAACCTGGGAGTGCAAGAGTGTTATGAATGATGTGTTTATTTAACTTTAAGTGAAGAACAGTAAACTACAACAAAGAAGTATGGAGAAGGGACAAATTCAACTTATTGATTTTTATTTAAAAAACATAAGTTTTTAACAGTGTTGGGGGTTTAGGAGATTCCTTTTTTTGGATACAATCTCCCCAGCATCAGAGAATACCCTTTAACATGGCACTGAGGAGGCTGGAATGCATAAAAACGTTTGTGCCAACTTCTATAAATGTGGATATATATATATATATATATATATATATATATATATATATATATATATATATATATATATGTTTGCTCCAGTACATTAGTGGATTTTCTTGTCTGGACAGGTTTACTTCAGATAAGTATCAGTCAACTTAAATGGTTGCATCAACTATTGCACTCATTATGCCTGCTCTGTCCCACATTGAAGTTCAGCAAATGCCAATGGTCACCTATAAGTCTACAAGGGTGTCAATTAAATACCAAGTATCAACCAAGGAAAAGGAATTTTTCTCCCATGTGGGATCGTTTTTATTTTGAAGGTAAATGATTATCCAGTTCTCGTTTTAACTGTTAACATTTTTCTTTTGTGTTATTCTAATTTATTTATCAAGGATATATATATATATTTTTTTTTTTCCCTCAGATGACAACCTGTGGCAACAGCTGAACATGGATGTCAAAGAGAGTTGCAAAGGTACATGTCCGAGGTGAACACACCAAGATCACAGGATCCATTAGAATGTTGGAAAACGCAAAGACTTCATTAACCGGCTTTATATAAACTAGCATTGAAATATCTATGTACGCCGTCATTATCAGTGCCCTGTGAAAGGGTCTTCTTAGAAGCTGGAGAAATAGTACATAAACGGCGCAATCGCTTCAGCCCAAATATTTTAAATCAACTGATGTTTTTAAATAATACTTGTGAATGAACCTTGTTCAGTCCGTTTCACGTTTTTATTTAAGTTGCCTGTAATGACTTTTTAGTCCAGCAGATGTCGCCAATAAGTGATACAGCAACACAGTTTTAACACTGTCGACACAGTTTGGGGAAATGTGCCACACACCCAATGAGGCCTCACCTGCCCATCACTACTATGTACAAAACTATGTACAAATAAACAAAAATGTTTTCCAGTGTGTTGTACAGGGTGGGAGGCATTTTTTTACATAATGGCCTTCAGCTTATACAGCATACTTCTCTCTGATACTGCCATCAATGAGTGAATAGTCACAACCATAACATCACTGGTCATTTCGGATCAGTTTGTTCAATCTGTTAATATCTGCCAGCTTTAGCCTGCTGCAAAGAACAGCACTCACCAAGATGGACTTATAGAAGATCCTAAGTAAAGTGGTCTGTTCAAGAAATAATTTTTGGGAGGATCAAGGCTCAGTGGGGGACTCATCCTCCTTGAGTGGTCGGGCAGCATCAACAGTGTATGACAGCCATGTACAGATTGTGCATAATCCTCTCGGACCAGGAGTTGTTTACTTATGAACCAGACTTGGTTACTTTGGACTTAATTTAATAAGTTCGCGTTTTAATAAAACGCGAATGGGATTTTGGTATATGTACCCCTAAGAGTATACTTTAGGTAGCCCGCCAAAAGCTCGCAAGCCGCCAAGCTTGCCAAAAGCTTGTACCGTGGTTTCCGTACCGTCCTAAAAGGCTTCTGTGCCAACATTTTCAAATGATTTTTGTATGGTCCAAGAAGTCTTTCGCGCCAACATCCTCTCTAAACGGCTCTTCTGACCCCTAAACAGCTCCCGCGCCACTGCGCCTCTATATGGCTTCTGTTTCGTGGCGACCCTAAATAGCTGCCGCAACACCATAGGGACTCTTTGGTACTCCATAGGACCTTTGGCAACACGGGTGGGTTTCTCAGCCTGCCCTAATCCCCACCAGTGTGGACATTTGCCACAAATGTGGACATTTGGGCCCCCCATCTTCTCTCCTCCGTTTGCCTCGATCTGTGCTCCTCCTGCGTCATGCACGTTTTCAGGGGAGAGTGTTTCATTCTTGGTTTAGTTAATTAGCTCGTTGGTTCTTTAGGTGTATAGGAGTAACTGGTTTTTTATTTCAGCATACTGTGAGCATGGTCAATGAACACGTCACCGTAGTTATTATATAAACGTTAATAATATGGTTAGATATATTTCTTGCTGTTGACATGTGAGCGTAAGTACAGAGTGTGCATCCTGCCTCCCATACACTGCTGGGGAAACATTTTAAAAAGACTAAAATAATTTCTCTAAAATGTGTGTTATTTAATCGCATAATTCATTTTAAAACCTAACTGCGTTTACTCTGTCTGCAGATGTCCACTGCCGTTTTGTAAGAATCCTTAGAAGTTTAGATAAATGGGGTTGGAAATTTCTTTTTCTAGATGCACTACAGTTTATTGGTGTTACAATGGGCACTAAGTGGCACACCGCAGGGGGATCTTCACTCATGCGTGCATGCTGAAAATTCTTGCATTTTCCGGAATTTCTAATCAGATTGGCAAGGTAGGCGGTAAAAGTTTAATAGCAATAATTTAGCTGGTTTACAAAGAACAGGTGTAGCAGCATAAAATCTTTTTTCCCTCTCCTTTGTTAAAAAGAAAGAAAAAAAAAACAAGTATTAAGTCAATGAACAATTGCTCAAGTTCTCCCACTTAAAAAGATGAGAGAGGACTGTAATTGGCATCATAGGTAGACCTCAAATATGAGAGACAAAATGAGAAAAAATGTCTGTTTTTTAAAAAATTTATTTGCAAATACACTGTGTTCCAAATTCAAGTTCAAGTTATTTATTTATATAGCTCTTTTTACAACAGTACATTGTCACAAAGCAGCTTTACAGAATGAAAAGCCATTAAACCCCCAAAGAGCAAGCGACCAGGCAGCAACAATGGTGTAAAACAACCATGTACAGATGGTGTCAAGATCGGGTGACTGTATTTAACAAAAAAACTCTGAAACTGTATTTAACAACAAAACTGAAAACTATATGTAAGTCCATTAAAGGTCCTGCAGGACCGCCAGTCCAAGTTATATCTAGGTTCCATCCAGTATTCGTCGTAACCGCAGTGCTTTTGCAGAGCCATGGATAAAGACTACACCTCCAGAAAACCGGCCACACCTCAAAAGAAACAGATAAGGAAGGCAGTTAGAGCTGATTATAAAGCACAGCATTTAAGTAAGTGATTGATTTAAGTGATTGACACAGTGCAGCATGTGACTCCGGCATCACTGACTAGAGCAGCATACTGTAACTAAAAGAGGCAGATACTGCAGAATCTACAGTACTTAGTTGAGATGGCTCCCCAGAACAGCATCATTTTAGCGCTTAAGATCTGAGCTTGCTTATACAATTGAATCAACTCACTCAATATTTGGTGAGAGATCTTTAAGGAGGTTTGTAGGTATTGGGTCTAACAGACAGGATGTTGTCTTTAATTGTGTAATTAATGAGACAAGCTCTTTTTTAGATATGGGATTAAAGGTATTTAACTCTTGTGCTATATTATTTTCTCTACCACTAGATTTTTCAGAAATCATCGAGGGTTGATTATTGATTACGCTACACGATGCATTAGATGATTTAAGTCTTATGTTTTCAATTTTATCACTAAAGAAATTCATGAAATCATTGCTGTCATCAACTGTGAGTAAATCTGTGAATCTGATTTAGTAGCACTTTGATTTAGTTTGGCAATGGTACTAAAGAGGAATCTTTGGTTGTTTTTGTTGTTCTCTATTATTCATTCATTCATTATCTCCCGCTTTATCCTCTATTAGGGTCCCGGTGGGGTTCCCCATGCCCATCCAGGGGAGAACGTCTCGGGCGCTGGGCAGATAGACCCAGGACAGGGTGCCAATCCATCGCTGGGCACACACTCACTCACACAGACACACTCTATATGGGGCAATTTTAAGAATTCAATTAACTTGATCCATGTTTTTGGACTGTGGGAGGAAACCGGAGAAGGAAACCCACGCAGACACGGGGAGAACATGGAAACTCCACCCAGATGGGGATTCGAACGGGGAATCCCTAGCGCTGAGAGGCGAACGTGCTAACCACTAAGCCACCTTGCCGCCTGTTCTCTATTAATTCAGAATAATATTAAGTCTTCGCTGCATTGAGTGCATGTTTGTACTCAGTCATATTGTCCTTCCATGCAACCCTAAATACCTATAATTTAGTTTGTCTCCATTTATGCTCCATGGTTTTAGTGGTTTGTTTTAGGGCACGTGTTTGATCATTAAACCATGGAACGAGTCTTTTATCTTTAATTCTTTTTAGTTTAAGTGGAACTACACTGTCTAACGTTGTAGAAAACACATGTTTAAGGTATTCAGCTGTGTTTTCAAGTTCATCGGGTCCTGATGCTGGTTTAATGTTTAATTCAGGTAAATGTTGTAGGAATGATGCAGCAGTAGAGGGAATTATTGTATGCTTCATATCATATCGCGGTTTAATGACTGGATCAATATCAATTTCTAAATTGTGGGTTATCAATTAATGATCAGAGATGACCTCACTTAGTGGAGCAATAGTTAAATTGTTAATGTTTATACACGTGATAAAACCAAGTCTAATGTATGTTTACAGCGATGTGTTTCACCACATTGAAGTCACCGACTATTAAGGCCTTGTCTGATGAGATTACTATGTTACAAAGAAATTTACCAAATTCTTTAATAAATTCTGTATATGGGCCGGGAGGGCGGTATACGGTAATAAGTTGCATTAGATTGGATTTATTCTTTAATGAAGATGAACTGCTGATGTTGAGTACAAGAGCTTCGAAGGATTTTTACATTTATATTTTCTTTATAGATCGTAGCCACTCCACCTCCTCGTCCACTAAGACGTGGTTTATGAGCAAAAGTATAACCAGGTGGAGAGGCATCATTTAATGCTAAGTATTCATTGGCCCTAATCCAGGTTTCTGTGAGACAAAAGATATTTAGGAAGTTAGCAGTAATTATTCCTTGAACTAGACCTGCTTTGATGAAAGTGACCTAATGTTTAATAACCCAAATTTTAACTTAAAAGTGTTTCTTGCATTACTTGAGATAGTATTGATATTAATGAAATTTTTGTGGCACACTTTTTGGACTCTTTTTGTTTTTTGCTCACTGCGATACTTGATAACTTTTTTAATGATATGGAACCTAGTTGTTGTGGGTGACGACTCCTGGCAGTTCGCAGGCAGTTGGTTAGGCTATTCTGTCTGCTGCCTGGACTTGGCTCTGACTTGTCAATTTTTATTCCTATCTGAAGAAAAAACCCTATCAGCTATATTATGTGACATGAGCACAGCACCCTCCCGGGAAGGATAGATGCCATCCCATTTCAAAAGGCCTGACATTGCCTCAAAATTAGACCAATTATCAATAATTGTTTTTTTGTATTGTTTTCTGAGCACCACTTAGACATCCAGCAACGCAGCGACCATAACCTGCTGTAGGTTTCACTGCCACGCCTAATTGGTAGGGGACCAGAGACAACTACAAATTATTATGCAAAAAGTGTTAGGGAGTGATAAGGTAAGAATTTTTTTGTTTGTCAGTTAAACTCTTTGACGGTGATGTGTGTCAGGGCTCTTTATATCACTGAAAGCAATTGCAGACACCTGAGCTAATTAGTTTGGCAGGTATGTCCAATTAAAGGCAAGACTGCTTAAGAAGGCTGTCCAACATTATTAAGCAGCCTACATTTTCAGCCAAAAAAATGGGAAAGTGTCAGCTGCTGAGAAGCAACAAATTGTGGCGTGTTTAGGTCAAGGCATGACTACAATCAACATTGCCAAAACACTTCATTGTTATCATCACACAATCAAGAAGTATGTAGCTGATTCAGAGCACACGTGTGCATGCTGATGAAGGAAAATTGAGGACTCTTTCCAACAGGCTATTATGTCAGGTTAAAAGAGCAGCTGCAAAAATGCCCTGTTAAAGCAGCAGACAAGTTTTTGAAGCTGTTGGTGCCTCAAATGTCACCCGAACAACAAGATGCACGGCGTTTCAGAGGTTTTTTTCAGAGGAACCATTCACTAGGTATGTGTTTCTGGGATTTTTGCTCACTGTTCTTGTGATCATTTTGACCCCATGGGCTGAGATCTTGGATGGAGCCCCTTATCGATGGAGATTAGCAGTGGTCTTGTAGGTCTTCCATTTTCTGATTATTGCTCCCATAGTAGATTTCTTCACACCAAGCTGCTTGCCTATTGCAGATTCAGTCAGATTCAGAGACAGCTCTTTGGTCTTCACCATAGTGGAGTTTGAAGTGTGACTATTTGAGGTTGTGGGCAGGTTTTAGGTATACTGTTAATGAGTTCAAACGGATGCCATTAAAACAGCTAATGAGTGGAGAACAGAGGAGTTTTTTTTAAAGAAGTTACAGGTCTGTGACAGCCAGAAATCTTGCTTGTTTGTGGATGACCAAATATTTATTTTTCACCATTATTTGCGAATAAATTCTTTACAAACAATGTGATTTTCTTGAAATTTGAAATTATGTCAATTACAGGCCTCAATTACACTCTTTTATCTTTTTAAGTGAAAGAACTTGCACAATTGGTGACTGACTAAATACTTTTTTCCCCCCACCATATATATATATATATATATATATATATATATATATATATATATAAACTGAAAAAGTTAGGACACTAAACAAATTGTGAATAAAAACAGTGCAATGATGTGGAGATGGCAAATGTCAATATTTGATTTGTAATAGAACATTAATGACAGATCAAAAGTTTAATCTGAGTAAATGTAAGATTTTGAAGAAAGAAATGTGTTGAATCTAAATTTCACAGTGTCAATAAATCCCAAAAAAAGTTGGGACAAGAAGCAATAAGTGGCTGGAAAAAGGAATTTGAGCATATAACGAACAGCTGGAAGACCAATTAACTCTAATTAGGTCAATTGACAACATGATTGGGTATAAAAAAGCTTCTCAGAGTGTCAGTGTCTCTCAGAAGCCAAGATGGTAAGAGGATTACCAATTCCACCATTGTTGCACAGAAAGAGACCAGAATGGTGTTAACCAGCGTAAAATAGAAAAGAACTTTAAGTTATCATCATCAACCGTGCATAACATCATCAAAAGATTCGGAGAATCTGGAACAATCACTGTACATAAGGGTCAAGGCCGTAAAACTCTACTGGATGTTCGTGATCTCCGGGCCCTTAAACATCACTGCACCTCAAACAGGGATGCCACTGTCATGGAAATAACAGAATGGGCTCAGGAACACTTCCAGAAAGCATTGTCAGTGAACACAATCCACCATTGCCAGCTGAAAATCTACAGTGCAAAGAGTAAGCCATTTCTAGGCAAGCTCCACAAGTTCAGACGTTTGAACTGGGCCAGGGGTAATTTAAAATGAAGTGTGGCAAAATAGAAGACTGTTCTGTGGTCAGATGAGTCACGATTTAAAGTTCTTTATGGAACACTGGGACGCCATGTCATCCGAACCAGAGAGGACAAGGATAACCTAAGTTGTTATCAACGCTCCATTCAGAAGCCTGCATCACTGATGGTATGGGGTTGCATGAGTGTCATTGGCAGTTTGCATGTCTGGAAAGGCACCTTTAATGCAATGAACTATGTTCAGGTTATATAACAACATATGCTCCCATCTTGACGCATCTCTTTCAGGAAAGACCCTGCATATATATATATATATATATATATATATATATATATATATATATATATATATATATATAGTATATTTATGAAATATATGAAAATATAAAAAGGTAGATTTTTTTACAGCATATATTTTTACTTGACAGTATATACTCAGATTTATCTAGTAAAACCTGGTCATCTCAGTCAGAAGAGCTGCTTACTCACCCTGAAATAAGCTGATGCCTAAAGGACATTAAAATATCAACAATTCGAGGAGGGAAGATGGCGGTGAGTGAGTAAAACGTGCTTTGCGTAGTCTCCCGACACATTTACTTTTCAATCACTAAAGTACCCCTAAAATTAATAATATATCTATTGCTTCGATCGCAACTGCTTTTCTACACTGTCTGGGTGTAATTGGAATTTAAAATGGCATCAAAATCAGCCAGAGCAAAACAGACCCTCCTAAGCCCGAATCTCTAGGCAGATCGGCGAAACAGGTGAGCGTCAAACTACTCACAACTTTATTTGAGGAACAGCGCAACACTATATGTGCCGACCACTCACTCGCCCTTGCTGCTTTGGAAGCCAAAATGGATCGGCTCCAACTTACAGTAACCGAACACGGGCAGAAAATCACGTCACTGGTAGCCAATACCGACTCGTTGGACAAGCGAGTTCAGACGCTCGAAGCGGCCTGCTTGGAGCTCAAGGAGACCAATGCGAAGCTGTACACCAAAACAATTGATTTGGAGTCTCGTAGCAGGCATAATAATATCTATATTATTGGCTTAACGAAGTCTATAGTGGGTCCGCGTCCCACCACCTTTTTCGCCGAGTCCTTATCGGAGGTGTTTGGTGACTCCCTTACTTCACCACTGGAGATAGACTGAGCACACTGGTCCCTGGCCAGCAGCCCGCAGCTGGGGGACAGGCCGCGGCCAGTGATCGTCAGACTGCACTATTACCAAATCAAGGAAAGCATCATCGCGCATCGCATTGCGCTCCAGGAGAGGCAGTTTGGTGAATCGTGGCCATCCTGTGGCTATTTATGAAGACTACACACCGGAGGTTATTGAACAATGAGCCAAATACAGAGACATGCTTAAACGTTTATATGATTCTGGCCACAACCCAGCACTTCGATTTCCAGCCAGGCTCTTTATTTCTAGACCAAATGGTGGTAAAAAAAAAGATTTGGTCGCTGAAGCGGAAGATTTCCTTAAGCCTAAATAATGCCTGAAAACTGCACCAGTTAATTTCATTTGTGAGTTCTTGTTGCACTAATTGATAACTACTTTATTGCCTCAGGTTGAGTACATTTCTTTGTAATATACTGCCTTGCAGTAGACCTATGTTTACAAATTTTTACATTAATGAAAAATTAATGGTTTTGGGGAACGTATTCCACATTTTGTGTTTTTTATTTTTTAATTATTTCTTTCTCTTTTCTCAGGAGACTATATGGTAGATATTTTGTTTAGGGCCTCGGCTTTGAGCCTAGTGGACCATAGGAGGGTGGGATTTAAGGCTGATATGTGTAGTGTCGAGTGTGTGTGTATATGTGTGGGTGTATGTGTGTGGATTTTTCCTCTTTTTTCCCCCTTTTCTTATCCTTTTTTATTTTTGCCCATCCATGTGTTCTATTTATTGATGAAGGATATGGCTGTACTGGGGATCGTTGGACCTTTTCCTGCAGACCAAAGTTATGACCACAAAAAAGAACAGTTTACGTCTCATGGAACACCAATGAAGTTATTTTCAAGTTATTTATTTATATAGAGCTTTTTACAACAGTACAGTACATTGTCACAAAGCAGCTTTACAGAATGAAAAGTCAAAGAGCAAGCCAAAGCGACAGTGGCAAGAAACAAATCTGTGTTATGTTATTTAAGGAAGAAACCTTGGGAGGACCAAGACTCAGTGGGGGATTCATCCTCCTTGAGCGGCCAGGCAGCAACAACAGTGTAGGATAGCCATGTACAGATATTTAACAAATGCAAAAACTCTAACAACTGCAAAACTATATGTGAGTCCATGAAGGAGGTTCTGCAGGACCGTCAGTCCAATTAATATAGTGAAGAGGTGAAACGCCAGCATACACTGATCGCAGATTGCCACCCCAAAACAGCCAAGCTTGAGATCTTAATCTTTATCTACAGGGGATTAATTAAACAAAAGATTAAATAAATGTGTTTTTAATTTATTATAAATATAAAATATAAATATAAAATTTTATATATAAAATTTATCTGGTAGCCAATGTAAGTTTTATAACACAGGACTGATTTGATCAAACTGGTTTTAGTTAAAACTCTAGCTGCAGCATTTTGCAAAAGTTGTAATTTATGTAATGATTTATTAGACCATCCTGTCAGAAGTGAATTACAATAAAAAGCATGAATTAGTTTTTCTGCATCTTGGAGGGAGAGGATATTTCATAGCTTCGAAATGTTACGAAGGTGAAAAAATGCAATTCTAGTATATTACTAATGTGCTTTGTAAAGGAGAGATCTGAATCAATAATGACACTGAGATTATTTACAGATAAACTTGGTCTAATTAAAGAGTTATCGAGGTTTAACACAGTGTTAGAAACTTTGTTAATTTTGTCCTTGGGTCCAACTATTATAAACTCAGTTATATCAGAATTTAGCAGTGAGAAGTTTTTAATATTTTGGATGCAGTCCTCGAGCTTACTGTCTGAACGAACATCATTAGGGTTAGTTGAAATGTCTAACTGTGTATCATCTGCATAAGAGTGGAAACTGATTCCATATTTACGAATAATTGATCCCAATGGAAGCATATATAATGCAAATAGGAGTGGACCCAGTACTGTTATGGTTTATAGCAGGGGTCTCAAAGTGCCTGCCTGCGGGCCACATCTGGCCAGCGAAGCAGTCTTTTTTGGCCCCTCAATGGTTAACAAAATAAGCATTAAAAATAAAAAAATAAATTATAATTATAATCTGGCCCGCAATTTGGTTTAATTATTTATACATTATTATGTTATTTTTTATATTTTATCTTAATTTGTAATGTGGTGTTTGTGTGATGTCTTTATTTTTTTGCGTAAGGTGGATGTGACACTATGCTACGCATGCGCTCCCCATTCCCAGCAAAAACATTTTGTTAGCAAAAATGTCACTTTCGAAACTCTCAAAAAATAAAATAAAAGTTAACTTGGAAAAAAAGTACATGTGTGTGTGAAAAACTAATCCAGTTTTCTGTGAGACAAAAGACATTTAGGAAGTTAGCAGTAATTATTTCTTGAAATAAAGCTGATTTTGATGAAATTGACCTTATATTTAATGACCTAAGTTTTAACTTAAAAGTGTTTCTTACATTACTTGAGATTGTATTGATATTAGTGAGATTTTTTTGGTACACTTTTTGGACTCTTTTTTTTTTTGCTCACTGCTATACTTGTCTTACTGTCTTAATGGATTGAACAGTGCTCTTGAATTGGGTAAGGTGTTTTCCCATCTGCGCCACCTACATGCTGACATAATTTTCTTACAGGAAACCCACATTAAATCCACAAAAATTAACTGCATTAAAAAAACATGGATAGGTCATCTATTTCACTCTAGGTACTCCGTGAGGGCGAGAGGGATGGCCATTATTATACGTAAGGGTATACATTTTGAACCAACAAATGTAATCTCCGATCCTAATGGTCGCTTTGAGGTAGTGCGGGAATGCTACAGGGACTCAGGGTAACTTTGGCCTGTTTATATGCTCCCACATGGGATGATGTTGATTTCTTCGACAAACTCTTTCTGAGCTTTCCTAAATTGGATACCCACTGTATTATTGTTGGAGGCGACTTTAATCAGGTACAGGACATAGTTTTTGATCGGTCTTCATTTAGACAAACAGCTCTATCCAAATCAGCTAGAATGCTCTTCTCAGCTTGGGCTTTCCGACCCATGGAGAACAAGCCACCCCTTAGACAAAGCGTTTTCCTTTTCAGGTGTCCATCATACCTATTCCAGAATTGACTTAGATATAATAGATAATACACTAATCGCCCAAGTTTCTTCTGCCTCATCACCCCATCATAATCACCGGCCACGCACCTACATCAATTGACCTGCATCTCCCCATCAGCCAACCAGACCACAGACGCTGGAAATTTAGCTCTTATATGCTTTCGGATGACAGTTTTAAGAAATTTATAATTTTCCAAATTAATTTTTTAACTCTCTGTTAATGATATACTTGATACTGCGATACACTCTATATGGGAGTCTTTCAAAGCATATATGCGTGGTCAGATCATGTCATTCATTTCACACATTAGAAGGGCTGAGAGACTGAGATTGTCAGAGATTCTGAAGGAACTGCATGAAGTGGATGCTGCTTATGCAGTAAGTGCCTCTACTGCAGATCATGAAAGACACCTTCAACTTCACTCAGAGTATGACGTCCTAATGACCCGTAAGGTCGAAACACGATTAAGACGAGCAAGTTGACAAAGCCGTGAGGTTCCTTGCCTATCAGGCTAGATCAATTGGGGCCTCTAGGTTGATCTCTAAGATTAGATCCCCCTTTGGTGACATGGTTGTAGACACTAAATTAATTAATCAAATCTTTGCCAACCTTTATGCGTCTGAATCTTACCCTTCGAGTCATGCAGACTACACCATTTTTGAAAAGATACAATTCCCCCAGGTCTTGTCTGCACGACAAGCTGGGCTCCACCATTACAGATTTAGAGGTACAAGAGGCTATTGGGTCTCTGCAGTCTGCCAAAGCCCTGGGCCCTGACGGATTCACGATTGAATTCTTCAAGTAATTCTCATCCTTGCTTGTCCCAGTGTTGGTCAGAGTATATAATAACTCACTTCTTAATAGCCATCTACCACATCGATGTATAATGCCTTCATGAGTCTGCTGCTTAAGAAAGATAAGGACCCCACTCTATGTGGTAGTTATGGCTAAAGTTCTAGCCATTCGTCTTCAACGTATCCTACCAGACCTAGTAGCTTCTTATCAAACGGGCTTCATACAGAGCAGACATTCTTTCTTTAACACTAGAAGACTACTAAACATTTTATACTCTAGCCCTTCTGATACCCCAGAGGTTGTTGTCTCTCTCGACGCCGAGAAGGCATTCGACAGGGTGGAGTGGAACTATTTGTTTTTCATCCTAGAGAAGTTTGAATGCTGCCCTGAGTTGATTTCATGGGTTCGTCTCCTATATGCTGCTCCAACTGCCTCTATCCTCACCAATGGTACCTTCTCATCACCCTTCCATCTTGGACGTGGAACGCGTCAAGGCTGTCCACTTTTGCCCTTAATATTTGATTTAGCCATTGGCCATCTGGCTACGTCAGCATCAGGGTTTTGAAGGGATCATGCGTGTGACGATGTAAAATACACCTCACCATAGACATTAAGTATGTTTACTTGACAAACCTATCTGTGGTTGACCTTGATGGTGGGGCCTAAAAAAATAGGCAGGATAAAGCAACACTTTTTATCCACCTGGATCAACCCATGCCCTAGGGCGTGGGGGGGGGGGGTGCTGAACACCTTTGTTTGGTGGGTTGTAGTGTATAGAAGCAAGTAAAGCTAAGTGGTTGTAGCGAGAATCTGTGTTTTAAGCATAGTCTTAACAAACTAATGTGAAATGGTAATTATTGTGTGTAATTGCGGTGTTGTGGTGATCAGATTAGAGATCTCTATAAGATGTTTAGTATACCCCGGCGGCGGAGTTTTCACTATATAATCGGGTTGCAGCTAAGGATGGGGACCCTTTTTGTTTTGACCATCTGTGTAGATACCCGCACAGAGCGCATACATAGCGAAAATTAAACCTGTATAACTTTGCGGTCATTGGTATTTCTAACAACTTCTGCTGTAAGAAGTTCTTTTTGTTGGAAATTCGGTGCGCCACTGTATATATATTGTACATAGTGGTTGTATATATTGTAAATAAAGGTAAAGGGGGGGGAAAGAAAAACTCTGTTTCTGACGTCTCAGAACCGCTCACCCTACGCTACCCATAGCGTGTGTTACACCTGCATACACACTATCACAAATATTGGCAGCGGTTTCTACCTATAGAGGGCGATGGCTCCAAAAAAAACCCCAATCATACAACAACAAGCAGACAGCAGCAAAGAAGAATGTGAGCCGTCCTCAGCACACCAGTCTTCTCAAAGTATAACAGAGATTGCTCACGTACAGCAACTACTTCAAGGCTTCATTGACCAGCAACATCAAAAAGATGAGGAGCTGCAGAAAGAGGCATAAAGACAGGACCAACAGTGGCGCTCGCTTCAACATCAGTTCGGGCTTCTGCAGGAAGAAGTTCAGCGAAGCCAAAGAGGAACGCAACAGGATGCTGAAGCCCAACATTCAACGGTAACACACTCCAAAATATACAGATCAGTGGCACCGACAGATGTGATGCATGTGACTGAGGGAGAAAGCACGAGGACAATGCTAAAGGCATGGCCAAAACTCCAACAACTCAAAGACTCGGATGACGTTGAACATTACTTCATAACGTTTGAACGGATGGCTCTGGCTGCTAGATGGAACTTAAAAGCTGGTTACTGGAACGCAGCCCAGCTTCAGCGGAGCAGACGATCGCAATGGCAGAGGCCTTCGTCGCTGCACGACAGGCTGAAGGATCATTCCGTTTTGAAAGAACAGACTCCAGGCAAACCAGTAAGTTTAAAGTTCGTGACTATGGCATTAGTGTTGAACAACATAGATTAACATTTACATCACAGCGAGGCACAAGCAATAAAACGCCCATAGTAAAATCTAAATTAAGATGTTTTAGCTGTAACCAAATAAAAGCAACGAATGTATAAATGCACCCACTAGTTCAAACCATCTTTGTTACATCCCTAAGAAAGCAAACACTTTATTACACATGATAACAATGAAGTCACAATTCCAGTAAAAAAGGCAGGCAGTATAGAGCTTTAGTACATACCGGGGCAAGTCAAACATTGGTGACCCAAACTTGTTTAGAAAAGCTTCACAAAAACCTTACGGGAAAGCTAAGGGTCAAATGCATTCACGGAGATGAAAAGGCCTATCCAACTACCGAAGTCAAAATTTCAATCGAAGGTCAGACTTACCTCGTAAACGTAGGAGTAGTACAGAACGCTCCATATGCAGTAATACTAGGAAGAGATATTCCCATACTGCTTGACTTATTAAACAAAAAAAAGGTAGTTGCAGCTAACATGATGGTGGTGACCAGACAGCAAGCTAAAGATGACACTAAACTGTTTAATGAGTTGCCTTTTGCTACAGAAGTCTAAGTGGGAAAAAAGAAAGGATAAATTTAGGGGAACAAAGGTCACCAAAAAAGTACACTTTCCAGTAGATGATCATTTTGAGCAGCTTCAAAGACAGGATGACATTATAAAACCACTTTTCATTAAAAGTAAACAGCTTAGTGACAGAACAGATGGTGGTTGTCATTTTGCTGTAAACGCTAATAAGCTGTACAGAGTTAATGAAAAGGGAGAACAATTAGTACTTCCACAAGCTCTGTGGGATGAGGTACTTATGCAGGGTTATTCAGATCCTTGGGCAGGCCATTTTGGTCAAGCTAAAACTTTTAGCCGTATAGCACAGAGATTTTATTGGCCAGGCCAGTATGCTGATGTGGTTAATGTCTGTAAAAACTTTTCAGAGTGTCAGCTTATAGCGCCCCAAAAAAAGTCAGACCGGGTACCTATGGTGAACATGCCTATTATACATGTCCCATTTTCGTGTGTAGCAATAGATGTCGTAGGGCCGCTTCCTAGAACCAAGAATGGCAACCGCTACATTCTTGTTATATGCGATTATGCTACAAAATACCCAGAAGCCTTTGCAATGAGAAAAGTAAAAACAAGCCAGATTGTTAACGCTCTTATCCAACTCATTTCTAGGGTACGAATTCCGAGGGAGACTTTGACTGACCAGGGCACAAATTTCACCTCAAAGCTAATGAAAGACGTGTATAATTTATTAGGCATTAAAGGTATTCACACCATGCCATATCACCTACAAACTGATGGTTTGACTGAGAGATTTAATAAAACGCTGAAGCAGTCCCTGAAAAAGCTGGCCAATGGCAATAGGACAGACTGGGACACATACCCTATGTTCTCTTTGAATATCGGGAAGTACCTCAGTCATCAACCGGATTCTCTCCTTTTGAACTTCTTAATGGTGAGAGGTGAGAGGTGAGAGGACCTCTGGATGTCGTAAAGGAGGTCTGGGAAGGCGAGACAGACGATCGGAAAATGAACATATGTTGCAAAAATGAGAGAAAAGATGAGACAACTGACTGCGATGGTCCATGACAACATGTTAAAGGCTCAATAGTGTCAAAAATGCTGATATGACAAAGTGACAAGAAAAAGAGTATTACAACTTGGACAGAAAGCACTTATTTTGCTTCCCACCAGCGACACAGGACTTTTGGTCAAGTGGCAAGGTCCCTATGAAGTACACAAGAGGATTGGAGACACTACCTATGAACTTTACCTGACAGAAAGAAGAAGTTCCAAACTTTCCACATTAATACGCTGAGGCCATGGAACGAACAAGGTACCTCAAGCTCCAAACAGATGTGGATCAGGGCTATGGATGATGAGGAAGAAACAAAGGAACCGTACTTTCCAACAGGAGATGCAAGCCAAGTTCTCCCAGATGTCTCTTATCTAAGTCGGAAGGAATTGCTGCGAGTTATTCCACCTAAGCTCTTCTCAGAAGAACCAGAATGGACAGCAATAACCCAACCACGAGCAGATGAAATAATAGAAAGACTGGGAAAAGCCAAGTTTTTGTCTATACTTGACTTGTGCAAGGGATACTGGCAGGTGCCATTGGATCGGAAATCTAGAGAACTGACAGCATTTAGAGCACCATCAGGCCCGTACCATTTCCTCACAATGCCGTTTGGATTACACGGGGCTGCTGCAACCTTCCAGCGGTTAATGGATGAAATTCTCAGGGGCTCAGAGAACTTCGCCGCAGCGTACATCGATGATGTGGTGGTCTACAGCTCATCATGGGAAGAACATCTCAGGCATCTGAAAATCATTTTTAATAAAGTCGCAGATGCAGGCCTTACGTCAAATCCAAAGAAAAGCCATCTTGCTTGTAAAGAGGACTCATACCTAGGTTATTTCCTGGGTGGAGGACAAATACGACCAGAAGTGGACAAAGTTGAAGCGGTCAGAGCAACACCAAAACCCACCACGAAAAGAAGGGTGCGCTCATTTTTAGGATTGGTTGGATGATATGGGAGATTTATCCCCAATTTCTCAACCATTGCCGCACCATTGACTGACCTTACTTGGAAAGTCACACCACAAAGTCAAGTGAACTGAAGACTTTTCCAGACCTTTTCTGGTCCAAACAGACGCATCAGACTTGGGGCTGGGTGCTGTCATATCGCAAATGGGCACTAGATTCATTAAAGTTTTATTTACTGCGTAATGACTTTATACTTGAGACAGATCATAGGGCTTTGCAGTGGATTAGAAGGATGAAAGATTCCAACGCCAGGATCAAAAGGTGGAACTTATCATTGCAACCCTATCGTTTCGACATTCGGTATAAAAAGGGCTCCGGGAATGTAACGGCTGATTTTCTTTCTCGTCAATGGGATGATGTCGAGATTAAGATACACCTCACCATAGACATTGAGTATGTTTACTTATCTAAAGTAAACCTATCTGTGGTTGACCTTGATGGTGGGGCCTAAAAGAATAGGCAGGGTAAAGCAACACTTTTTATCCACTTGGATCAACCCATTCCTTAGGGCGTGGGGGGGGGGGTGCTGAACACTTTTGTTGGTGGGTAGTAGCATATAGAAGCATAGTAAGGCTAACAGAGTGGTTATAGCGAGAATACGTGATTTAAGCATAGCCTTAACAAACTAATGTGAAATGGTAATTATTGTGTGTAATTGCGGTGTTGTGGTGATCAGTATAGAGATCCCTATAAGATGTTTAGTATACCTCGAGGGTGGAGAGCGCATTCATAGCGAACATTAAACCTGTATGACTTATAAAATAATTTACTGGTCCTCTGTGGATAACTGCTTAACATGGGTCCAAATTGAACTTTCTTCTTCACGGCACTCTTTTAACTCCTTAATCTGCTCACAGCTTCCTTTCCCTGCTAAGTACTTCCCTACGAACCCTGTAACCCGCGATTCGCTAAAAATTTTATTCAGTTTAGGAAATGCCTTTGCCTTCCAAACGGTTCAATTCACGCACCCATTATTCATAACCATCAATTTCTCCCATCCTCTATGGACTCTGCCTTCAAAAATGGACAGAGAACGGTATTACAACCATTAATGATTTATATGTGGAAGGAGTTTTTTTGCCCTTTACCTCATTAATGGCGAAATACAATTTACCCAATAGTCATCTGTTCCCTTTTTTTCAGATTAGGGTCTTTGTGTCTCGACACTTTCCCTTCTTTCCCAACCGACCATTTGAATCCAAAGTAGATCGAATTCTGGCTTTAAAACCCTCTTGGCAAATATTAATATTTTCCATCTACAACATCATTAGTTTGACAGACACTGCCCCCACTAGTGCCCTAAAGTCCACCTGGGAGCAGGACCTCAGGATCTCTGATGAACAATGGGCACTCCTCTTCTATCTGCGGCAAGCACTGCCTGATACAACTTTAAGTGGTGCACAGACTATATTTTACAAATGCCAAGTTGGCCAGAGTATTTCCAGGCAGGTCTGATTCCTGCACCAGACGTGGTCAATCACCAGTAGATCATTTGCATATGTTTTGGACCTTCAGTAAACTATTGGCCTTTTGGTCAGATGTTTTTGGGACACTAAGCCGGGCACTGGAAATACCAGTGAATTTTAATCCTATGACTGCACTATACGGGATACCCCTAAATTTCCAAATTGCAGGGACAAAACAGCGAGTGATTGCCTTCAGTAATCTATTTGCTAGAAGGGCTATTCTTCTAAATTGGAAACTCTCCTCCCCACCTACCCATAATTGGTGGCTCCATGACATACTAGGCAACATTAGACTAGAATGATTGTGTCCTTACAGACGTTTAGTAGAACCTGGCTGCCTGTCCTCAACTACATTGATGGGTATAATGTCACCCCAGAGTAATGTGAAATAGAACTACTCCTCTTCTACTTCTTTTCTTCATATATATATATATATATTTATTTAGTATTAGTACATTATTTTATTTTTATTTTATTATTTATATTATTTTATTATTATTATTATTAATATTCATTCATTCATTATCTCCCGCTTATCCTCTATTAGGGTCGCTATTATATGTTTCGGGCGCTGGGCAGATAGACCCAGGACAGGGTGCCAATCCATTGCTGGGCACACACTCACTCACACAGACACACTCTATAGGGGGCAATTTTTTTGAGAATTCAATTAACTTGATCCATGTTTTTGGAATGTGGGAGGAAACCGGAGAACCCGGAGGAAATCCACGCAGACACGGGGAGAACATGGAAATTCCACCCAGATGGGGATTCGAACCGGGAATCCCTAGCGCTGAGAGGCGAACGTGCTAACCACTAAGCCACCGTGCCGCCCTATTGATATTATTATTATTATTATTATTATTATATATTTTTAATTGTAATTAATTTAATTAATTGTATTTTACTTTTTTTATTTTATTTATTCAATTACTTATTGAACAAGCTAACTAACCACATGAGTTCTGGATCCACAGCTTGCACCTGCTTAAAATCCTCCCATGACACCCGATGCAGCTGGTCTGTGGCCTGGTCATTTGTGTTGAATGCAGCACACCAGCCAATGATTTCAGTGGCCTTCACCTCTGCTGGCAGTAACGGCAGTCTACGTCATAACAGGGGAAGTGTGACAGAGCTTTGGCATTGTCATGTCGCTACCTCACTTGGTACTTAATCACGCCACGACCACGCCCAATCACGCACAGTTTCAATCTTTATTCAGTCCATTTTGACACCCACACCGCCGACAATATTCCCCAAAAGTTCAAGCACTGCTGCAAAAATTAATACTTAGCTGAACTTTAAAATAAATACCATTCTCTGTACTTTGAAATAAATACCCTTTTTGCCTATGTGGCTTACTAGCTCCATTCAGCACGTATTCACATTATCGCCCTCAGGATCGGCAGTGATTTGTGACACTAGAACCTGTCTGATGCAGTATTATTTACAGATGTAAAAGTCTTTAGCACAGAAATGAGGACTAAAAGAACTAGATCTCTAACAGCAAGCAGCTTTACTGAGTAATTTACTGAAGAGCATAACACAGTTTAAGAGTGTAATATTTGAAGTAAACAGTAAACCATTTAAGAACCAGAAACATCAAGCATGAAATTTACAGTGTTCTATATATGTATGTGTGAATCCTGTGAAAGACAGAATCCTGAGATATTAAGTCAGAATAAGGAGAACCAATCAGAAGCTCATGGTTATAATAAGAAGGAGAACCAACCAGAAGCTCATGGTGATAAGTAGGAGAATCAACCTCCTGTGATCCTATGTACAGTGTTCTATGTATGTATGTATGTATGTATGTATGTGTGAATCCTGTGAAAGTCAGAATCCTGAGATATTAAGTCAGAATGAGAACCAATCAGAAGCTCATGGTTATAATAAGAAGGAGAACCAACCAGAAGCTCATGGTGATAAGTAGGAGAATTAAACAGAGCAATCAGAAGAACATGGAGATGACGGCTATGTCATGAAAGTCTGCAGCTCGGCATCTTCTCATCAATGGAAATGAGCAGGTCTAAAAGAGGGAACATGGATCTGATCATTTTCACAGATCTGAGGAACTGTTCAGTATGGAGTTCAGTGTGAGTATTGTGTCTGAACTGACACATTACATTACGGGGTACAGTTAGCACTCGTTATTAGACACAACGAGACTCTGCAGTGCAGGAACACTTTGATGGAGAATCTAGTGAAGCTGAACATCTTGAAGGAGAAGCTGCTGTTTAAAGATTCTCCATTCTCCAGCACCACCACTGTGTTATCCTGAGGGTTGGGGCATCTACAGAACCAGATAAGGTTCAGAGACATGTGAGAAGCACATCTTCTCTTATTGCACCCTGAACATGTTACAGTCATCATGTTTACATTTATATAAATTACAAAAATAAGGGAACTACTCGTCAATTATAAGGTCCCAGCGGGCTGGGTTCTCTGTGTTGTTATCTGGTGTAGCCCAGCAGTTCTCCATCACTAGAGCTGCTCCACTGCTAAATTCTTCTGCTTTCACTTGAACAAAGATCTCCTTGTTCATATGGAGCTTCACTTCACCAGAGTAAGGGGAACTGAAGCACATCCTTAGATAAACCTCTGTGAGATACAACATACTTTCCAGCAGTATGGAACATCACAGTGTCAGGGATCTGCTGAATGATCGGATACGAACAGGAAAGTGGAAAGGAAAACCCTGATTAATGGGTAATTGATATGAAAATGGTTCTTACTGAGTTCTTTAAACCAGGCTGTTGTTGGCAGTCTAGGAATCAATATCAAACTGTGTTGAGCTCCATAAATCTGATTCATATAACCAATTATGTATTTTTGGTTATTTTGATGGAAATATTCTAACTTATCGATGCATCAGATCGATTTACAGTATACATAGATAGATTTACTTATTTTAACAAAGAAACAAAACTGATCTGTGTGAAACATCAGAATAAAACAATCAAACAATTTGTTTCAGCCACAATGATGACGTTAATGCGCTGACTTAAATCAAATTTAGTACCTCTATTGTTCCACCACAGAGTTTATCATCTGTGTTGAACTCAATTTCCAAACGGTTCCTGTTGATAGTTCCTGTGCATGTGGGATCAATCAGGTGGAAACTATCCAGAGAAATACCAGCATCCATTAGCATGTTATGGAACCACAGGGTGCTGCAGAGGCAGACAGAAAGACAATTGTAACAATAATGGTGACCATTTTTGAGTCTAAGATTTGTTCAGATCAGAATGAAGGTGTCATGTGATCTACAGTTAGTTACCTAAAAGAACTTGATGTTTCAATCCCAAGTAGTACAGCTGAGAACTATAACCTGCCATTATACCAAGTTCCAGCTGCTGCCAGGCTGTAGTGCACTCATGCAATGTCATACAGAATTGGATGTCGTGGAAGTAGGCCTGGACTAGGTTCGTGATTTTGTCAGGGACTTGAAAGAAAGCTAAGGCTGACCACAGAATTCTATGAGGCATTGATCCAAAAGCATTGGCTAAGTCCAGAAACATCCCATGTAGATCCTTCTTTTCCCTCTTGGAGGACTGAAGTTGGTGCCAGATGATGCTTGTGTGTTCGAGACATCCAGAGAAACCACCACTCTAGCCTTTTGTATTGAGGTATCAACAAACTCATTTTTCAGCAGGAATGTAGACAGTCTTTGGGCCACAACGCTGAAGAAAATTTTCCCTTCAACGCTCCTTTTTTTCGCTCCTTTTTTTTATTTGTCTCCTCAAATATTCTGCCCTCCTTAGTGTTGCCAAATGCTGCTTGATGTCACTCTGAAGGGCTTCAAGTCCAACCCTCTCTAATTCATTGGCCTTCTTCCACTGTTTCTTTATTTGCCTGAGTTCTTTGACCAGCCACTCAATCTCCTGTTGTCGTCATGTGATGTACATTCTTTCTTGGCTTTTCTGTCTTTCACACAAAACCTTTCTTTTCCAAAGCTGTAGACCAACTCCCCCATCCTCTCAAGTCGTCTCTCCACATCCCCTTTAAGGCTACTGAGAAGGCAAACAAGATCACTGTCAATCGCTTCCCATTCCTTTTTCTGGCAGGACTTCAGCCACTGGATTTGAGGCTTGCATCCCTCCATGTTTCGCTTCAGTGCTGGTTGGGGCTAGAGGGATTTTGGGCTCGGAACTGATGGTGTATAACTGATGGTGGATTTTCAGACCTTTTGAGGTTGTAATCTTTTTCCAGCCACAAATGCAACTCTGTAGTTCTGGCACAGGTGCCCTCTTGTCAACTGCTAAACTGACCACATTCCTCATTGTCCTTTCCATTCCATTGTCTGTTACCGTGTGGTCCATCAGCGAGTCATCTTTCGCCCTCGCTCTCGCAGACTCAGAGGTTATTCTTCTTTTTGAGGTTTTCGTAGCCATTATGGGTGGATCCAAGCTACTGCATGGTGCTGGATCCTTTCAGAATGAGGAGCTAACCCATGCCAGCCCCAGTGGGGTCTATTTCCTCCTGTCAGCAGACTCTCCATGCAGTCACCAGGTCTTTCCCAGGTTGTCAGCTGCTCTTTCGCAGCAGTCACTGGTTTACACCAGAAGTATTTGAGTTACGTGAAAGGATTTGATGTTTCAATCCCAAGTAGTACAGTTGAGAACTATAACAAATCAGTGACCACTCAGTGATGTTACTCTATGTGACACATCGTCATCTTTAGGTGTTTTGGCTATTTAAACACAAGACACCCTCCTCTGTGGCAGGCCCACAGCAGGCTGATCAGACCTGGGTGTGTGTCGCATAGAAACTGGGTGGTCACTTTGCCGCCCATGACATTTACTTTCTTCGCAACCACAGCCAGTGACTACTTCTCACAGCTATGGTGGCAAGCTCTTTTTGTTCTCCTTTGAACTTGCCCTTTGATGCCTACCTCTTTCAGGAGCCTTATGGTGGAGTTAGCCAAAAAAAACCTACAGCCCACCTCCACTGGACACACCCGCACTGTCCATCCCCGCTCTTCTGCCTGGGCTGCAAGGTCAGAATATCGCAACCTTTTCCTTTCATAGGCCTCATCAATGGCTTCCTCCCAGGGCACAGAGAGCTCGAAGATGTAAACACTGCGGCAGGAGTTGGACCACAAAACCAGTTTTGGGCGCAAGCTTGACACAGCAATGTTAGATGGAAATACCAGGCTCTTGTCAAGATCGACCCGAAAATGCCAGTCCCTAGCAGTACCACTGAGGCTTGAAATTGTGGGATGGGCGCTGGTTGGTTGTCTTTCACCCTCCCTGATGAAGGCTATTCAGATTTGTACTTGATGCACATTAAGTGGAGCAGCATTTGTGGCAGTTATTTTCTCTTTTATGGCCGAGGCCAGACAACGCAGCCCTTGATTGTGGCGCCAGGTGCCTTGAGAAAGGGGGTCCTCCAAGAATGTGCTTGAGGCCTGCTGGGGCTGAGCACAACGAACATGCTGGGTCCTCACCAAGCCACAGGTGTAAGTTTGCTGGCGTAGGCAGAATGTCATAAGGTTTATCTGAAGAACAGTGTTATTTAAAGTGTTGAGATTTAAAATATTGTAGGAGCCACAAACTCTTGATATACAGTGGGGAGAACAAGTATTTGATACACTGCTGATTTTTCAGGTTTTCCCACTTGCAAAGCATGTAAAAGACTGTACTTTTTATCATAGGTACTCTTCAACTGGGAGTGATGGAATCTAAAACAAAAATCCAGAAAAATACATTGTATGATATTTAAATAATTAATTTTATTGTGTGAAATAAGTATTTGATCATCTATCAACCAGTAAGAATTTTGGCTGTCACAGACATGTTACTTCTTCTTTAAGAAGCCCTCCTGTTCTCCACTTATTACCTGTATTAACTGCACCTGTTTGAACTCGTTACCTGTATAAAAGACACCTGTCCACACACTCAATCAGTCAGAATCCAGCATCTCCACAATGCCCAAGACCAGAGAGCTGTGTAAGGATATCAGGGATAAAATTGTAGACCTGCACAAGGCTGGGATGGGCTACCGGACAATAGACAGCAGCAGCTTGGTGAGAAGGCAACAACTGTTGGTGCAATTATTAGAAAATGTAAGAAATGCAAAATAACGGAAAATCTCCCTCAGTCTGGGGCGCCATGCAAGATCTTAACTCGTGCAGCATCAATGATCTTGAGGAAGGTGAGGAATGAGCCCAGAACTACACGGCAGGACCTGGTCAATGACCTGAATAGAGCTGGGACCACAGTCTCAAAGAAAACAATCAGTAACACTCTACGCCGTCAAGGATTAAAATCCTGCAGTGCACGCAAGGTGCCCTTCCTCAAGCCAACGCATGTCAAAGCCCGTCTGAAGTTTGCAAATGACCATCTGAATGATCCAGAGGAGGAATGGAAGAAGGTCATGTGATTTGATGAGACAAAAATAGAACTTTTTGGTTTAAACTCCACTCGTCATGTTTGGAGAAAGAAGAATGATGAGTACAAACCCAAGAACACCATCCCAACCGTGAAGAATGGCGGTGGAAACATTATTCTTTGGGGATGCTTATCTGCAAAGGGGACAGGACAACTGCTCCGTATTGTGGGAAGGATGGATGGGGCCATGTATCGTGACATTTTGGCCAACAACCTCCTTTCCTCAGTAAGAGCACTGAAGATGGGTCGTGGCTGGGTCTTCCAGCAGAATAACGACCTAAAACACACAGCCAGGGCAACTAAAGAGTGGCTCCGTAGGAAACATCTTAAGGTCCTGGAGTGGCCTAACCAGTCTCCAGACCTGAATCCAATAGAAAATCTTTGGAGGGAGCTTAAAGTCTGTGTGGCCCAGCGACAGTCACGAAACCTGAAGGCTCTGGAGGAGATCTGTATGGAGGAGTGGGCCAAAATCCCTGCTGCAGTGTGTGCAAACCTTGTCAAGAACTAGAGGAAACGTCTGATCTCTGTAATTGCAAACAAAGGTTTCTGTACCAAATATTAAGTTTCTTTTTCTGGTGTATCAAATACTTATTTCACACAATAAAATGGAAATTAATTATTTAAAAATCATACAATGGATTTTTGTTTTAGATTCCATCACTCCCAGTTGAAGAGTACCTATGATAAAAATTACAGTCTTTTACATGCTTTGCAAGTGGGAAAACCTGAAAAATCAGCAGTGTATCAAATACTTGTTCTCCCCACTGTATATATATATTTTCATATTTATTTATTTATTTATTTTTTGTGAGTGTGAGCCCTCAACAGGTGGGCATTCTGTAAATTGGGGAAGAAGAGGCATGGTCGGATGAAAGGCAGAGCAGCAATAACATAATTGACCTCAGTTGGTACAGGAAGCAAGCTGTGCTCTTACCTTATCACAAGGCCTACTGCTACTGGAGCCCATCTGCTATGTCTAATAGCTAATAATGCAACGCTCACAACTATACAGACTTTATTTAAAATACCACATCTATTAATGAATATACCAAACATTTGACAAAAAACTCCATGTTTTCTTGAAACCAACTATGAGTATTGTCCTAAGTAAGTAATCTGACTTCTACTTGTACTATTTGATAACGCCAAGTGGTTACAGGAATGACCAAAAATGTTTTTACCAATACAATCATGTCAATTATCTTATCATTAGTGTCAATTTACTTGTACAACCAGATCCATCTGTTGTTTTACAAAAAGAATCAAATGAATGTACAGAACATCAGATCAATTACCTGGAGGTCCTCCATCCACACGGTAAGCCCAGGATCCCATCATGTCAGGATAAATATTAGTGTTTGTAGTCAGGTTACTTATAAACATGTCCACTTCTTTATTGTAAAGGTTGTTCATGGACTCATAACCAGCCTAAAGAAGGTTCAGGGATTAATTCTAAATAATTAGAACATGATTACACAGAAGCAGGATCTACTTTCACTCACTATTTATGATCAACAGACGTATAAACAAACACAACAAAGTGACAGAGTGTACCATCAAAGATTAAACACATGTAGAACGATGCAAACTGAGGGAGAAGAACGCTTTGAATCATCAGCAGATCAAAGTTATCAATGTTAGAACATACAGAAGCAGTTATTACCCCTGATCCATCAGAATATTGTACTGCATCCCAGATGATACAGAATGTAAGGGTAGGAGAGAAGGACTGGAATCCAGATGATAGAACTGAAATAAAAGTTATCTACTCGATCACCTCACTATCTGTATCCTCTCCATAGTGGATGTTGTAACCTGTGGGGTGGAGGTCTGCCCACAGTGAAGCAATCAGGTCCATGCTAGCAGATTTATTAACACTGGTATCAGTCAGGGGCTCTGTAAAGGTCAGCACTCCTTTTTTATTAATCTAAAAAATACAGAACAAATTGGTTTAATCAGGAGCAGAGATCAAAAGAAAGCATCCTTATTACCATATCTAAATTTTAATAAGGTCTTTACTACCATTCACATCAGAGACGCAGACAGTTTTGTATGTGTATGTGTGGGGGGATTGTCGGGGGATATGTCTCTATTGAGGCTCTGTTGAAATGCCTCTTAATAATTTCTCCAGTTCCAGGTTCTCCCTTTTTTTTGTGGTCTTTGGTGTTTGAACTCTTACATCACCAGATTCTAAATGAGTTCATATTTAACACATAAAATGAAACTCTTCTTTGAAACATAGAATATACATTCTTTGATCTACTTAATAAATAAATAAATCTATATAAGTGAGAGTTTAAAGTTAATTGAGTTTAGAGTTAATTGAGTATGGAAAGCTTTTTGTTCTGCAGTTTGTATTTTGGTTTTATTTGAACTCTTTTTGTATTTCCGATGTTCTTTAGTTTACAGGTTCTATATCTAACTTTTAATCCTGAACAATAAACCAGAGTCTCCATTTGAATGAATTCACAGCAGCAGTAACACTGGGGTTCTTTATAGATCTTCATTCAGATCTTAAGTCAGTGGGGGAACATGAAGATCTAAAGAGGTACATGCTGCAGATTTAAAAGAACATCATCTTATTAATGTCTTACATATAAATGATTGTATGAGTTTCCAAAGTAGATGAAGGGATGAGTCAGGAACAGTTCAGGTAAGTTCCCATCATTCAGTTCAGGAACCAGAGCAAACAGACCATCGACAAACAGAATGGATTCCACTATAAAAAGAGAGAGAAATAACACTAACCTGAAGAAAATATGATCGCATTTACCTAAATGATGAAACTAAATCTACAATCATTTATTCATTATGGACAGCATGATGGCTTAGTAGTTAGCATGTTCGCCTCTTAGCATGAGCCTGGGGCTCAAAGGTTTGAATCCCAATCTGGGTGGAGTTTCGATGTTCTCCCCATTTCCGCATGGGGTTCCTTTGAGTTCTCCTGTTTCCTTCCACAGTCCAAAAAAGGTAAATTGAATACCCAATATAGTGTGTGCTTAGTGCGAGTCTGTGTGAGTGAGTGTGACCAGTGATAGATTGACACCCTGTCCTGGTTGTTCAAATAAGAGGAAGTGAAGTGCTGGACGGGGTGACAACCAGGGAGAACCTAGGACGGACACGTGGACGAGTGGGTGATCGGCAGCGGGATCACAGGAGCACTCATTGTAAATCACGTGCGTTGCTTGAGTACCAGGACTGGCAGTGAACCTGATAACAAGCACAAGGGAAAAAAAAGAACACAAACCAACACCAACACAAAATATAAACACTGGGGGATAGAATAAACAAAGAGAGTGAAAAACAGGTTGAAAAAGGAGCTAAATAGAAACGGATCAAATAAGAGGAAGTGAAGTGCTGGACGGGGTGACAACCAGGGAGAACCTAGGACGGACGATGGGAAAGGTCAGACACCGATGGGGAACTAAAATCGGGAGACAGTAAAGTCATTACTGAAAGAAGGGTTAAATATGTTATAATCACTGACAGGGGAAGTTGTTAGTAAACAAAAGTGCGAATGAGTTAGGGATTCTATACACGGACAGACACGGACTTTCCTTTGAAACACCACTCACACACAGAAACCTAAACTAAGGAAAGAAAGGAAGGGACGGGGACGAGGGAAAGGGAGAGAGGGAGGACAAGAGGTCGGAAGAAGCGGGGAACAGAGAGAGAGGAACACGCTACTACTAAACACACTCGAAACACTCGAGACCAAAACACGGAAGAACACTGAGAAGGAATGCAGGAGATATCACTAGGATAACGCTCGGTAATGACATAAAACGACCAATACTTCGTGCCAGTCCAGCGAAACGGAAAGCCTTATAAAGGAAAGAAAGAACCTCACCTGGTGCACGGAGAACGCACGCTGATTAGTAGGCGGGGCCAGGGGAAAGCGCCGCAGCGCTGCGGTCTCTGACTTACTGAAACTCTGCATTAATAAATCCATTTATCAATAATCAATTCTATTAACATTTAGTCACTGAACCTGCAAACATCTTTAATTCAGGTGCACACTCTCCTCACGGATGAGAGTTCACAGGTCCTAATGCTGCTCTCTCACAGTGTACACAAATCCCAATACTGGTTCCTCACAGGTCCTAAAGCTGGTTCCTCACATTGTACACAGGTCCAAATGGTTGCTCCTCACAGGCAGCTTTCAATACAGTGAATCCTCCTTGAGCGGCCAGGCAGCAACAACAGTGTAGGACAGCCATGTACAGATATTTAACAAATGGAAATACTCTAACAACTGGAAAACTATATGTGAGTCTATTAAGGGGGTCCTGCAGAACTGCCAGTTCAATTAATATTCAGGTTCCACCCAGTATTCGTCGGCAGAGCCATTGATGAAGGTCTGACTACACTTCAAGGAAGCCGGTCACACCTCAAAACAAACAGACAAAGGAAGGCAGTTAGAGCTAATAATAAAGCACAGCATTTAATTAATAAGTAATTGATTGACACAGTGCAGCATGTGACTGCGGCATCACTGACTAGAGCAGCATAATTAAAGAGGCGGATACTGCAGACTCTACATAGTTGAGATGGTGCCCCGGAACATCATCATTTCAGTGCCACACCGCCCATTAATGATGAGGTGGGTGAAGTGGTGAAACGCCAGCACACACTGATCGCAGATTACCACCCCAACACAGCCAATCCTGAGATCTACATCTTTATCTACAGGGGAATAATTAAACACAAGATTAAATAAATGTGTTTTTAATTTATTTTTAAAGATTAATAGTGATTCAGAATCACAAACAGTAACTGGAAGGCTATTCCAAAGTTGAGGAGCTTTGTGGGAGAACGCTCTTTCACCAGCAGTAATTTTATTTATTCTAGGAGCTAAGAGTAAACCAGCACTTTAAGATCTGAGCTCACATGTTGGCTTGTACAATTGAATCCGCTACTGTGGAGCCTGATTATGTAGAATTTTATATGTTATCAATAAAATTTTATACTCAGTATGAAACTTATTTGGTAGCCAATGCAAGTTTCATAACACAGGACTGATTTGATCAAACTGGTTTTAGTTAAAACTCTAGCTGCAGCATTTTGCAAAAGTTGTAATTTATGTAATGATTTATTTGAACATTGTCAGAAATTTTTAATTTCTAATACATAATAAGAGTCCCAATATGGCTAAAAGACAAACAAAGGAACTCTGATTTTGCCGCCACTGGGAAAATACTGGGCTAGGATTGGCTGTTTTAAAACCTAGGGGGGTAATTTGTGATTGGCTCAGTCAGTTAAGGGGCAGGAGCTAGACGTAACAGATATATACGCAGGTAAACATTGTGGGGGGCGCACTTTTACTCAGACCCGGAGGCAGACAGCATCGGAACACTGAGAATGGCACACCCGCTGGCCAGTGTGAGTTACTGACTGTGTCCCTGAAGTTTTCTTTGTCCTCAATAAATGAGTTGAGGCGACCATTTTTGCATTTTTGCTCCTTCTTTCTGCCTTTTTCAAAATCAAAAGATCCTAACAGATGGTAGCAGAGGATGGTTTTGAAAATAGGCAAAAGAACAATAAAATTTCGGGACTGGACCTGGACTTCTGATTTGATGCACACTCATTACAGGCGTGCCGAAGGTAAGCAGATTTACTGCGTAGTTTAGCTGCATTCAATATTTAGAGTAATGAGTGTGTGTTAATGCCGGAGTCTGTAAGTGTTATAAATTGTTACAGTAATCAGTAGAATTCTTCATGGACACTGGAAAGTAGATTTATTTGGTGCCATTCCTGATATTAGCACCGCAGTTTACGCTCGAGTGTAAAACGTAGTGTTTGACTTATATTTAAGAGGAACGCGCGAAAGTGGTGCGAAGTTGGAGAAAGGTCCCACGCCTCACATTTGGGTTATAAGCGTTTTATGGATAGAACTGGGTTCTAGGCGCTTTTTAGGCTTAACTGGGTTCGTGAAACAGGGTTTTAGACCAGTAATTAGGAAATAAGGAATCTGAGTATTTTTTAAATTTCGTATCCAATGGTTGGAAAAAATAGCTGATTATTGACTAGAACGATCGTGAGAGGCCTAGGGTCCCGTCGTGCCTGAATAGCAGGTTAAATTTCCAAATTGAGGCTAAATTCTAAATTTCTCCGTTGCGAATATCAAGGAAATCTTGTATGTATGTTTGTATGTGTGTTTGTCTTGTCTTGTGTGGAGCAACAACTCATGTGTGCACGATGGTGGTTGAAATAACCTCAAAAGGTAAAGTTCTGTTTTGTGCTTGATGTTTTATTTGAGAAAAAGGGGGGTCATTTTGTGGTAAGTAATTTAGCTGGTAAGTAAGTGTTCAGCTTGGTAAGTAATTTGTGTTCTGCTTGTGTGTTATACAACCTAAATTAACTTAATTAAAATGGCTAACTTAACTTCAGGACAACTAGCGTACACCTAGCCAAAGGCTAAAACTTTAGCAGCATGTAAGAGTTGAGTTGGAACAAAGGATTTAAAATGGCTGCCTCAACCTCAGGTATAGCTCTTCCTACCTAGCATATGATCAATGCAATGCTTGCAGCCCTTCACCCACCTTAAGTTACCTGTGTTGGGTGTCATTACAGGGTACACCAGCAGATGGCACCATAGATCACTGGGCCATATCCCAATAGACAGCCTGTGCCCAACCAATAAGGTTTTAATGAAACACCTCCAGCTCACCTTCCAAATTAGTCATGTGTCCTCCACAGGTCGAGAAATTATAACAGCACCAATTGTTACCTGTGGTGCAGGTGTTGACCATTTTGATTTTCTAATTAACACTGGGGCCACTGCTTCAGGAAATACAGTAGAATACTTAGTACAAAATATGGAACATTTACTACAAATACACACACTACCATGGGATGCTCGGAATCTATTCATACTCAACATTATACTACGCCACTGGTTCTGGACTTTGGAAATCTGCAATTAATCCACTCCTTTAATAATTATTATTCTAGATCCCCCATCTTCTTTTTACTGTCTGCCACACACACATGTTGGTGATGGTACAGGTGTTTAACAGTGATTTGTTAATGCAGCAGTGCCTGGGCCAAATCTTACTTCCGGTTACCATCAACTTTCCTTTTAAAAGGTTTTGCATATGGCTCTGATTTCATATCTTTTACCAGTAATCAAACGTCAGAAAATACCACCTAAAATACTAAGATAACGACTGTTTTATTGCCACTTATATCCAATTACTTTACAGCTCTGCAATATAGATGTGTTTTAATAGGACTGAAGTTCCAAAATTCATCTAGTTTCTAAAATAAATGATTATTTGTAGCAGCACATCTTTGTGATTATGATGTGATCTTATTTAAATTTCAAAATGAAGTCATGCCATGTTCTTAATTTCTCACACAGGTACTTGAGTGGTTCAGCAATCTGATTCACCATCACAACACAGTGGACACAATTTTACATTGAGCGTTGGGTTTATAGGGTTTGGAGTGACACCCCTCCTCCACACACTTAATACTTTGTGCTATGTGTGTCAGAGGAAGTGCATGCCAGCATTAACTATTTAAACAGAAATGAGGGTTAGTTTTTATTGTTTTCATGTATTTTAATGTTGGGATCCCAGATAATATATTAAGCCTATATTACTGCTGATTCAGACAAATGTGACGACATTTGTACACTGGATCAGATATTATGGTAAGTGGTATAGAATGGTCATTAAAGTATATAATTATATGAATCCTTAGCTCTAATATAGAGCCATGTGATTGATACTCATGCTACGACCCCACATGGCAATATATTTTGTTGCTAGAACCTAGAGTTGAGTAGTATATTTGGGATAGAGGAGTTTATCAGAAGGACACAGTTGAAAGTTACCATTGATACGGTTTTCAGTCCGCCTGAGAAGGTAGAAGCTTGACTGATAAATTTTTATCAATTAAGGTACTGCAAGTGTGGACTTGAACTCCATGTTGGACAGGGTAAAGCTGTTAAACGCAATTAGTTAACATATTACAGCAACTAGGTCAAAAAATACATGTACACTGGACAATAGGGGAAAATGGTCAATAGCATTCAATTACTATACAGATTGGGCAAAGGGTTTACCAGCCATGAAGCCATAAAAAGGCCATAATGACTAAATTGCCACCATTAACTGAAGGGAGTCAAGTGTGGGTGTTAAGTTGAATAGTACACAGCAGGTAAGATGCTGTGCTTGGGTGAAGTAGGGGTAATAGCTAGATAAGAAGGTAAAAGGAAGTGAATCTTGAGTGAAATAGTGGAAGAGGTTTGAAAGGAAGGACAGAAAACACCATTTTCAAGCATAAAAGAGGATTTATGGGATATTATTAAGGATATACCCCGTAACTTATAGTTTAACATCCTTGCCAGCTCTTAAAAGAGCTGATATAAGTTGATATAGACATGGTGAAACTTTTAGAAAGTGTGGTGACTTGTGGCTGGAAGCAAATAAATGTAATGGAGATAGCAGGTAGGGAACGCATGTGAAGGGCAGTTAGATGATGTGGTGGAAATTCATAGTTTGCCACATAAACAATGGGAAAAGACAGTAACACACCATTTTCTTTGCAAATACCCAATTAGCATTTAAACATGGCTATGGATGAGTTAAACACAATTACTATGATGACGGCATATAAAACCTTAAATATAAAAAGCCTTTTCATATTTTGCACTGTAACTGTAACCTCACTTGGTGACAAGTTTCGTGACAATGATACATACATTTCAGCTATTGGCACCTTTGGTAGTATTATTGTATTTGATGCAGTTTTTATGACAGAACATTGGGTACTTGATTGTCTTCTGTAGTCCTTAATGAGGTTTAAAATTGCAGAACAATGTGTGGTGATTCCCTTCGGTCCATGGACTTATCCTCACCTACAGGTTTACAGTCTGATGTAACAGGTGGCTGAATTTAGTGCTTTATGTCAAGCTTGTTATTTCACCTTAAAATTAGCAAATTCAGAATTGTTATGGAAATTATTTAGAAAAAGCCTCTCTGGGTTCCACTAATTGTTATTTGGTTTGAAATAATTTGATTGGGTTGATTTTCACATTTTGATCTTTGCTTTGCCCTTTTAACCAAAAGAGCCACTAATACTGGTGCTGACCATAGGTCTGATTACATAATAAGTCATGTAGCATACAGTAAAGATAAGGACATAAAATAATAGACTAATTGCTTACTTAAATAGTAAATAGAAGGATAAATTAGTTGGTTTTCAATCTGCCCCATATAGAGTGTGCGTTTATGGGTGAGTGAGTGTGTGCCCAGCGATAGATATGCGCTCTGTTCTGGGTGTATCTGCCCAGCGCCTGAAACTTTCTTGCTGTGATGGACATGGAGAACCCTCATGCAACTTTAGTACAGAATTAAGTAGAAGGTAATGTGATGAGAGTCTCAGATGAATAAAAAGAGTATTAAACACAGAACTGGAAAAAAAACATGATATTTTAGGGTAATTCTTGCTATATTGCTATATATACAATAGTCTTGGTGATATGACAAAACATTTATTTTACGCATAAACATACTACGGTTTATCCTCTGCACTTAACAGTGGGACACGCTAAACACTTTGAGAAATGCTGTGTCTCTAACACACACAGACACACACACACACACACACACACACACACACACACACTAGTTTCTTCTCTTTGAGACACTGTGCTGCTTTATGACATACTGCATTGTAACCCTAAATGACTCAGGTAATGAAGATATACCATGCATAACTGCATGATGTCATAGGTCTAACAAGTGGGAATATCACTTACAATGTTTGTGTTGTGAACGATATGATAATGGCACATCCTTATTGGTCAGTATACAGCCAAAATCCACTGTGGTTAGAAATTCTGATTTATTAATTTATTTTATCCCATTATATTGATACAGTAGCCAGTTCTAGCCTTACTAACATCCTATGGTTAAAAGAGGTTGTTAAGCAAACCTATCAAATTTAAATTTTGTGGTAACATGTCCACATATTTTTGCTTTAAAAACTATTTTGTAGATTGGTTGTTATATACATCAGGATTAAGATCCATAGAATATTTGATTTTCTGCATTTCCTATGTTTTAACTATTTTTCCCTTGCGGTTTTGAAACGGCTTCCAACAGATCATTTAATATTCATTTACATTTTTACATTTTTATTGCAGATGTTTTATGCGGACAGTTGCCAAATGTATAGAGACAGTATTGTATACATATATACTGCACAGTTATTTGTCGAACAAAGTAGTTGTAATTGTTGCATTTTTTGTAGATTTTGTACGGTAAGCTGTCCCTGAAGGAGTTTATTAAGAGTGGGAAAAAAAGTGACCATCCATTGTGCGACTGTGGCAGTGTGACCAAGCAGTGCTATACAGTTCTGATAGATGTGTGCACCACGTTATCCTCCAGTGTTTTATTTATTTTATTAGGGTTTGTTTAATGTATATATTATAGGGCATTGACCAATTGACCAAATTCATAATGAAAATATATGGGAAAATGTTGAGCATATAGCCACATGCAGTAGGAATTTAATTTTATACAGTGTTTGTATGGTCTGATTTTGGTTTTGTTAGTTTTAAGGTCTCGTGGTTTTACTTTTTCTTAAGTGTAAACTAGGTTGGTTAATGGTGCACTCTTTCACTCTGCTTTAAATTTCTACACAGTGATAATCTTTTAAACATCAACATACTGGTTAAATTAAACTACCACATTTAGCTTTTACTAAACCATATGTATTTCATGAGTATTTTGTTTGATGTTAACTTTCATTCCTTGTTTTGGCCTTTAACATGCTTGTTTGAACGATTTATTTTGGCTTCAAAACAGAGCACATTATTCTCGAGCCATTGGAGTTCCTCTTTCCAATAGACATAAAATTCAGTCCTGATCCCATGTCCTAAACCTGTTCTCTAGATGATCAGTGTGTTTCAGATTAATTGTGGCTGGATTTAGGGATGAAATCTGATTCTCTAGGAAGTGGAGTTCCAGGAACAGAGTAAGTGGTGATCAGGATGGATCGGCTGTGAGTATGCTGATCCTCGGGGCAACGGAGACCAGTCCCTGGAGCAAGAAGAGGATGCTTCTCTGGATGTGTCAACAGACCTATTCAGGGTGGTATAGAGGTTATTGCTAACTCTGCTTTAAGAAAGTGATGATGACGAGGGTGCTGCTGCTGATGATGGAGAGCCGCTGGCAACAAGGGAGCTGCCATTGATGACAACGATGATGACAACAGGAGGATGACAACGATTAAAGGAACTGATAGAAGGAACTTCAAGAACCGACGAGGGAATGCTGGGACTACAGAACTAAAAGACTAAAGCAGATACTGACCAGGAGAACAGAACCTTGAATAATTAAAGTTTTTGCAACAGTGCTGCAAGTGGGGTGTTATTAAAGTTTCTGCAAGGGGGTGTTATTTTGGGTTTGTAAGTGTAGGGACGGAGGCTGTCTCGTTAGGCGCGGTCTCTATTAGTATAATTGATAGATGTTTGTTTTTAGAATTGTGTTTTCAGCCTATAGGGCCATGTAATATGTTGGGCACCGTCAAGAGGGGTTTTAGTTAGAGGGGGGTAGTTTAATTAGCGCTCTGCCTCCTCAGCATTCAGTTATGTGAACTTGTAAAATTCGTATTGGAATTAGTTGCGTTTGGATTAGGGTTAATTGAGTTGTGATAACATGCAAATTTTTAGAAATGGTAATGTGTAAAGTTTGGCTTAAAATTTATGGCCGTAGGATTTTTTATTTAAAATTTATTTATGGGAGCATGTAGGTGCTCCCATAGGGGGAAATTGTCAGAAATTTTAAATTTCTAATACATAATGAGAGTCCCAATATGGCTGAAAGACAAACAAAGGAACTCTGATTTTGCCGCCACTGGGAAAATACTGGGCTAGGATTGGCTGATTTAAAACCTAGAGGGGTAATTTGTGATTGGCTTAGTCAGTTAAGGGGCGGAAGCTAGACGTAACCGATATATACGCAGGAAAACATTGTGGGGGGCGCACTTTTACTCAGACCCGGAGGCAGACAGCATCGGAACACTGAAGATGGCAGACCCGCTGGCCAGTGTGAGTTACTGACGGTGTCCCTGAAGTTTTCTTTGTACTCAATAAATGAGTTGAGGCGACCATTTTTGCATCAGCTCGTTCTTTCTGCCTTTTTTTTAAATCAAAAGATCCTAACAAAATCCTGTCAGAAGTGAATTACAATAATCTAACCTTAAAGAAATAAAAGCATGAATAAGTTTTTCTGCATCTTGGAGGGAGAGGATATTTCGTAGCTTTGAAATGTTATGAAGGTGAAAAAATGCAATTCTAGTAATATTGCTAATGCGCTTTGTGAAGGAGAGATCTGAATCAATAATGACACCAAGATTATTTACAGATGAATTGGGTCTAATTAAAGAGTTATCAAGGTTTAACAGTGTTAGAAGCTTTGTTAATTTTGTCCTTGGGTCCAACTATCAGAAACTCTGTTTTATCAGAATTTAGCAGTAGGAAGTTTTTGACATCCATATTTTAATATCTTGGATGCAGTACTCGAGCTTACTGACTGAATGAACATTAGGGTTAGCTGAAATGTATAACTGTGTATCATCTGCATAAGAGTGGAAACTGATTCCATGTTTACGAATAATTGATCCCAATGAATAACGCAAATAGGAGTGGACCCAGAACTGACCCTTGCGGAACACCATATTTAACTTTAGCAAGAACAGAACATTGGTTGTTAACACAGGTGAATTGATATCGATCCGTCAGGTCGGATTTAAACCACTGGAGTGCAGATCCTTTAATGCCCACAGTGTTTTCTAATCTATCAACTAAGATGTTAGTCTATAGTGTCAAAGGCTGCACTAAGATCAAATAATACAAGGAAAGAGATTTGGTTATTATCAGAGGACACTAATAAGTCGTTAACGACTTTAATTAAGGCTGTCTCAGTGCTATGATGAGACCCAAAACCTGACTGAAAAACTTCATGAACATTATTATTTAGAAAATGGCGATTCAGCTGGTTGAACACAATTTTTTCTAGGATTTTATAGACAAAAGGAAGGTTTGATATTGGTCTATAGTTGGACAGTGTTAGAGGATCTAAATTAGGTTTTTCAAGTAATGGTTTAATGACTGCACACTTCAGATTTTTGGGGACATAGCCTATTTGAAGTAATGAATTTATAATGTTTATTAAAGGCTCTATAATATTTGGTAGGATGTCTTTAAGGAGGCTTGTAGGTATTGGGTCTAACAGACAGGATGTTGTCTTTGATTGTGTAATTAGTGAGACAAGCTCTTTTTTAGATATGGGGTTAAAGGTATTTAACTCTTGTACTATATTATTTCCTCTACCACTAGATATTTCAGAAATCGTTAAGGGTTGATTATTGATTATGCTACACGATGCATTAGATGATTTAAGTCCTATGTTTTCAATTTTACCAGTAAAGAAATTCATGAAATAATTGCTGCTGAACTGTGAGTGAATCTGTGAATCTGATTCAGTAGCACTTCGAGTTAATTTGGCAATGGTACTAAAGAGGAATCTTTGGTTGTTTTTGTTGTTCTCTATTAGTTCAGAATAATATTTAGTCTTGGCTGCATTGTGTGCATGTTTGTACTCAGTCGTACTGTCCTTCCATGCAACCCTAAAAACCTCTAATTTAGTTTGTCTCCATTTACACTCCATGGTTCTAGTGGTTTGTTTTAGGGCGCGTGTTCGATCATTAAACCATGGAACGAGTCTTTTATCTTTACCCTTTTTAGTCTAAGTGGAGCGACACTGTCTAAGGTTGTAGAAAACACATGTTTAAGGTATTCAGCTGTGTTTTCAAGTTCATCGGGTCCTGATGCTGGTTTAATGTTTAATTCAGGTAAATGTTGTATGACTGACGCAGCGGTAGATGGAATGATTGTATGCTTCATATTATATCGCGGTTTAATGACTGGATCAATATCAATTTATAAATTGTAGGTTATCAAATGATGATCAGAGATGACTTTACTTAGTGGAACAATAGTTAAATTATTAATGTTAATGCCATGTGATAAAACTAAGTCTAATGTTTGTTTACGGCGATGTGTTTCACCAACCACACTTTGAGTAATGCTCATGGAATTGAGGATAGAGTCAAAGGCTAATTTAAATGAGTCTAGTGGGTTTTAAAAGTGAACATTGAAGTCACTGACTATTAAGGCTGTCACACGGAGCTCTTTCGCCAGGTGCCAATGCACCACACTACACACCAACCAAAGTGGAATCTGGCTGCCTTTGTAATTCCAGTCTGGTTAGAACCCAATAATTGCATCTAATTAAGTTAATTAGGGGTAAATTAAGAATTGTGGTGAATCTAACGTCTGTTAATGTAAACTGTTGGGTTGTGTGGAAAATGTGTAACATGTTCAAGTTCAAGTTATTTATTTATATAGCGCTTTTTACAACAGTACATTGTCACAAAGCAGCTTTACAGAATGAAAAGCCTTTAAACCCCCAAAGAGCAAGCTGAAGCGACAGTGGCAAGAAAAAACTCCCTTTTATGTTGTTATTCAAGGAAGAAACCTTGGGAGGACCAAGACTCAGTGGAGGACTCATCCTCCTTGAGCGGCCAGCCAGCAACAACAATGTAGGACAGCCATGTCCAGATATTAAACAAATGGAAAAACTAAAAACTGGAAAACTATATGTGAGTCCATTAAGGGGGCGTCCTGCAGGACCGCCAGTCCAATTGATATTCAGGTTCCATCCAGTGTTCGTCGGCAGAGCCATGGATGAAGATCTCCAGGAAGCCGGTCACACCTCAAAAGAAACCGACAAGGAAGGCAGTTAGAGCTAATAGTAAAGCACGGCATTTAATTAATAACTAATTTATTGACACAGTGCAGCATGTGACTCCGGCATCACTGACTAGAGCAGCATAACTAAAAGAGGCAGATACTGCAGGCTCTACATAGATGAGATGGCGCCCCGGAACAGCATCATTTCAGTGCCACACCCCCCCCCCTCCCCATTAATGATGAGGTGGGTAAAGCTGTGAAACGCCAGCATACACTGATCCCAGATTACCCCCCAGCACAGCCAAGCCTGAGATCTACATCTTTATCTACAGGGGATTAATTAAACGCAAGATTAAATAAATGTGTCTTTAATTTATTCTTAAAGATTAATAGTGATTCAGAATCACGAACGGTAACTGGAAGGCTATTCCAAAGTTGAGGAGCCTTGTGGGAGAATGCTCTTCCACCAGC
>JAFMOD010001262.1:478088-500163 GCA_019802435.1 Corydoras maculifer | reverse complement strand
GTTAAATGTCTCTACATGGCTGTCCTACATTGTTGTTGCTGCCTGGCCGCTCAAGGAGGATGAGTCCCCCACTGAGTCTTGGTCCTCCCAAGGTTTCTTCCTTGAATAACAACATAAAAGGGAGTTTTTTCTTGCCACTGTCGCTTCGGCTTGCTCTTTGGGGGTTTAAAGGCTTTTCATTCTGTAAAGCTGCTTTGTGACAATGTACTGTTGTAAAAAGCGCTATATAAATAAATAACAAAAAAAAAAAAAAAAAAAAAAAAAACACAACAAACACACTAGTGCTAGACCTGCACGTAACAGCTGCGTTTCCGCCCAGCACCCAGAGCGCTGGAGTGACCACCTAGCCTGGGTGGAATACACAATCAACACCGTGCGTAGTTCCGCCACTGGTAGGTCTCCCTTTGAGGTAGCGCTGTGCTACCAACCTCCCCTATTTCCTGAGGAGCAGGCAGAGATCAGCTCAGAGTTCTAGCTCAGGCCTCGCCTCACCTCGCTTTGCTTTGCTCTGCCTCGCCTTGTAACGTCTGCCCTGGTTGTCTTCTGTTGTGTGTGTCCTGTTCTCGCCTTGTTCTGTGTTTGTTTGTGTGCAGCTCATCGCCTGCCGCCACTACCTCATCCAAACTCCTACACTCCGGTCACCTCGGATTGGGACACAGCCCCGGCTGACGTCAGGCATTGCCGTACGCTGCGTCTCCACGTCACCACGGTCACTTCCTCGTGTTCCCTCCAGCGTCTAGTCTGATCCCAGTACTGTTTACCCTCTGTGTGTAGCAATAAACCTGGTTTTCTTTTCATCTCCGTCTACACACTGTTTCGTCTCCGAGTAGCGGATCCACCTCGCCCCGGTCGTTAGACCGTAACACATGCTAATACACCTTAATACACAAGCTTTTAAATTAAAGGTTGTAAAGTTTGCCAAGCCATAATCAAATTGTCATACCTGTATTCTTGTACACACAAGCATACACAGATCATTTAAATTTTTCATTACCAGGATGTTTAAACATTCAAACAGCAAACTCACCTTGTCAGCATCTTCATTCTAGTCCCTCAATAAAGACAAAAGTACACATAACTTTCCCAAAACTGCCATTCTAACAAACAGGACACAGCCAACCTGCAAATTTAACAAAACCTTGAGGTTTCACCATTGTGCTGCAGCATACACTGTGATGTCATTAGGTTGTCAAGACCACGGCATTTCCTCAGTGTTCTAAAACACCAGCAGATTGTTTATTTAATTCCACAAAGAAAAAAAAAGTGTTAAATTTTTAGAAGATATTATGGAGAGAAACATCTATAATGAGATGCGCGAGCAGGACAAACTCTGTGATGTCATTATTAGAGTGGGCGACATTAACTTCAGAGCTCACAAAATTGTTATGTGTGGTTGCAGCCAGTATTTCAGGTCAGGGAAGATTTTTGTTTCATTGCGTTTCAGAATCAGCTTTAGTTATGAGACTTTAGAACAAATCTGGGTACAAAACATACAAACAATACAAGACATCATTATATAACATTTATTTCTGAATTACAATATTCACTGAATTATTAAGACGCTCATCAAAACACAAAATTCACAATAAATTATTATATTTTATGTATTATGCATATGTATAAAGCATTAAGTCTGCTTTTCAAACGATTTACTGAAACCGATGACTACGTCTTGGTATGAATTATTGATTTAGTTTATTTAGATACAATAAACTAAATAGAAGTTGTTCACCAAAATATTTGTATTTACATGATGTAGTTCTCCAGATTCCTTCTTTTCTCAAACCCCACCAACCAACTTAATGATTCATACGTAACTAAATCATGTACCAAATATGCCCCCTCTTAAAAATACTGACCTGCTTTACTGTGTAAAGATTTATTATAATTGCCTTATGACTTTCTTTTGTAACTGCAGAGCTCTTTTTGCGGGTGACCGGTACAACTCCAAGAAGAGAGATTTCTGCATCCCTGAGGTGTCACCAGACATGATGGAGCTGATAATTCAGTATGCTTACCTTGGCCGAACAGAAATCACAGTCAGTAATGTGAAGCGTTTGCTGGCCGTGGCCAGTTACCTCGACATCCAGGGGCTTCTTTATCTGTGCTGTGACTTTCTTAAGATCCAACTCTGTCCACTCAACTGCATCAGCATTTGGAGGTACACTAAAGAGCACTCCTGCCTTGAGCTTTGTGATTATACCCACTCCTTTATCCTGCAGCACTTTGAGGAGATAAGCTCTCCTCCAACTCAAGAGTTCTTGGAGATGAGCCTGGCAGAACTCAGTAGCATTCTGGAGCAGGACAGGTTGAATGTGAGGGAGGAGGAAACAGTGTTTAAAGCAGTGATGACCTGGATTGAGCATGACCTGGAACTGCGCTCTCCCCACATTATCACTCTGCTGCCAAAGGTAAGCTGGCATGTGGCATGTAAGGGATAACGACATGATTTATTTTTTTAATCTCACACTTTTACTTTTATAACCCCTTAATATGAGATACAGGAAATAATTTGTAAATGGTCCCTTAGTATTAATTAGTAGTGAAGTGGGATGTGTCTACATCAATGAAAACTTGTTTGTGTGAGAGATAATATAATTGCTATGAACATGTGGGCCAGGTTCATGTAGCTCATCTGTGTTGTGTGCTCAGGTACGAATAGAGCTTATGAGTCTTGAGTTTCTTGAAAAGGTGAAGAAAAACAAGCTAATCAGCCAATACAAGGAGTGTTACACTGCTATTGATCGCTCCCTGATTTGCATTAAGAACAGACTGTGCAACAAGTTCTTCCCTGAATCAGCAAGTCGCCCACGGGTACCGCACTCTGTCCTGCTTGCTATTGGAGGCTGTAGTGGTAGAAGCCCATCCAACATCATCGAGGCTTATGACTCCAGGGCAAAGTCGTGGAGGGTGATCGCTTGCCCGAAGGAAACTCTCCGAGTCTATCACAAGACAGTCATCCTTGATGGCTTCCTTTACATTGTTGGTGGTTCAGACTGCATTGAATATTTCAGCAGTGTTTGCAAGTTTGATCCTGTTGCTCATACCTGGCATGAGGTGGCACCCATGCACTCGCGTCGTTGTTATGTTAGTGTGGTTGTGATGGATGGATACATATATGCCATGGGAGGCTTTGATGGCATCAGCCGGCTCATCACAGCTGAACGATATATGCCATTAACCAACCAGTGGAGCTATGTGGCGCCCATGCATGAGCGGAGAAGTCATGCCAGCGCCACAACCCTGCAGGACAAGGTAATACTGGGCTGCCTTTGGCAACATGTAGAAGTAATTTAAACTTTTTCCATTATTTTCTTCAGATTTACATTTGTGGAGGCTTCGATGGAAATGAGTGTCACGCCACAGTCGAGTGTTTCAACCCTGAAAGTGGCCAGTGGACCTTCATTGCCCCGATGCTTGAGCGCAGGAGTGGCATGGGGGTCATCAATTTTAAAAACCAGATATATGTGGTGAGTCCAGATACCTTACACCTGGTAACTGCTCTACTCAGTGGTTCTCAGAGGCTTTTCTGGTGGTTACTGATTTAGAAGATATAGCCTGAAGGTTTCTTTGAATAGTTAATGGTTCTAGATAATGGATATAAAAATTATATAATTACTCATGACTTTGACAGCTGGGTACTTTTGGTTTTGTTTCTGACTTTAAGTCAAAACTGTCATGACATTTAAAGGATTCTGGTGGCTTCAAATGAATTGTCTTAAGATGGTTAATACGTGATACAGTAATGATACAGTTCCTGACTGCACTAAGTCAGTTCCTGACTGCCCTGCAGAAGTTCTTTGGTACCAAAGTGTTCATAAGATTGTTAACAATTTCTGATTACGCTTTCAATAGGCTGTGAACGGTACAAAAGTATTTAGACACGTTACATCTACAGAAGCTTTTGTGACAAAAAGCTTTTTATACATCAGATGATGATTTTGGACATAGGTTTTGGTTTACAATCTCCATTGTAGTTCATTCCAAAGACATTTAATGAGGTTGTGGTCAAGTGTGGGTTAGTTAGGTTCCATTATAATCATGACTTTAGTGCCCTGCTATAAGTCATGCTGGAACAGAAAGGGATCTTCCCAAACTGTTCCTACAAAGCTAGAAGCAGAGAACTCCATTTTTCCATACAGTTTACAATGGCATCTGAAAGTAACAACGGGAATATTTGTGCTTTGAATTGCTCTCATTTAAAGTTAACACATCTGGATTGTTTTGTTTTACAGATGGGGGGTTTCGATGGAAATTCTACTATGAACAGCATGGAAGTTTACGACCCTCAGTCCAACACATGGCGTAATCGCTCCCCTATGTTTCAATCACGAAGCCACTTTGGAATTGAGGTACCAAGACAAAACAGAAATTCAGCAATAAATATAAAGCGGCTGTTTATAATCACATCGACAATCACATTGTCGTTATGATTTGATTTGGGCTTTTTAGTCATGGTTAGTCATGTTAATGACTTTAGCTACATTTAGCTAACTTCAATTATTGATCAGCTTTTTGTGTAAACTCAAATATGTACTGATGTGGGCTTTGGATAGAAGCAATACTTATATACCACCAGGGGGAGAAATAAACCCACAGTTTGAAAAAAAGGCTACATTATGTTTTGACAATTATAAAAAAAAAAAAAAACACAAAAAACACACAAAAAAACATGTTATTTATGTAAAAGATGCTCAAACTTTTACATGAATTTGTATAGTGATGTGTACTTTTCTGATATTGGTCTTATCAGTCTTTTGTTTTTCATCTTTTTTTTCTTGTTTATTCTCTGTTCCAGATGATGGATGAGCGCTTGTACATAGTCGGGGGCTATAACAGATATGGATCTACCTTCAGAAACGAGTACTATGACGAAAAAACTGACAAATGGTACTGAAGCATGATTTATGAGCTTTTAACTTTTGTAATAGACTCTTTTGCTTACCACTAGAAAAGTACAGTGAGTTCTTATTGGTTGAGGGCTTAAACCATTGTAACACTAGTAAAAATTGAAGACTGATAAGTTACCAAAAGGTGTCTGCATACATTTGGTCATATAGTATGTATGATGTGACAGATATGATGATGTGCAGAAAGGTTTAAATGGTAAAATAAACTTTGTGCTTTGTTGAAGGTTCGTCATGCAGGATATGAGCAATAGACGCTGTGGACTGAGTTGCTGCATAGTCTCGGGTCTTCCCAACATCACAGACTATACGTCCCACCAGTGGAAAAGCATGCCCTACCTCTGCCAGACTTCCAAGAGACTATCCCAGCTTATTTAAAAACAATCAAATATCTGGAAGTATGTTTACAACACTGTAAATATGCACAATTAGGTTAAAATAATATAAAACTATGGGATGTTAAACATGTTAGCATTCAGGAACTAGTTCATTCATTAATGTAGCATTTATTGATTCTTATTGGCAAAAGGACATTTCTGAAAGAATCTTTATAAATAAGAAAAATATAAAAATATTCATCTGGCCTCAGTTTTAATACCTTTGCTATAAATTACATTATGTCATGACACCTAAAAAAAAACATTGTATTGGAGTTACTGAATGGTGTCTGCATTCATTTGGTAAAGTATATAGAATGTGACATATACATAGATCTAAAGGGTTAATGTTTAATCTTTGTGCCTTTTTTCAGGTTCGATGTGCGAGACACTTCTCCCCTGACCTGCAGCATCAGACAGATATGGCCTTGTTTTTGCCTGTATTGTATTTATTCATACAATTATTGGGTTATTTGATTTGTTTATTGTAATGATTTTGTTAAAAGTAAACATATATATATATATATATATATATATATATATATATATATATATATATATATATATATATATATATATATATATATTGGTTGGTTGGTTGGTTAGAGTGATTGTGGATCCATCACTTTAGAAGGTCATTTCATGATGAATTGAGTTAGTTGAAATTATGAGAAGCTATGTTTTTTGTGAAATGTTATTTAAGTTGACGGGCCTTCATCCAAACATATGTCGGTGAGGAAGGCGGATATTTGATTTGAGATAGAGGAGTCTGGCAAAAAACAAATGATGCATAGCAACAGTAAGAGAAATCATGTGGAGGGGACCAAGTACTGAGGAATTCCAGTGAGTACTTGGTGAGAGATTGAAACACTCCCATTCTATGACACTTTGAAGATTCTTCCTATTAGATAGGATCGAAACCATTTGAGTGGTATATCAGTGAAGCCTAGTTTGAATAGAGTGGACAGTAGAATCTGATGATTTAATGTATCAAACGCTGCCGCAAAGTCCAGCAGAATGAGGATAGAGGATTGTGAGTTTGCTTTGGAAGATATGTGTTAATCACAGAAAGCAATGCTGTCTCAGTGGAATGACCCCACCAGATAAAACCAGATATCTCTGCAACACTGATATTTTTAGTCTTTCATACAATATTTTGTCTGTCAAAAAAAAAAAAAACTTTTAAATAAAAAGAAACAAGTATTGAAAGGTGTACTGTAGGGTCTGTATTTCTTATATAGTAAAACAATTACATTTTATTAACACATAAAAGCATTCATTAATGTGTTGATCACGTTACTTAAGCTTCATATTCCAGTGATATATGCAATACACTAAAATGTAAATTACTGTATATATGGTGTAATTACTGTATATAGACTCAGATTACCATAATGCATGTACTTAAAACTTTTAAAGGAGAATATTTATCTGATTGTAAAATGTTTTCAATACTGTTGTTTGTGACATTTGCTTTGGTCCAGTTTAAATAAAATACTTTGGTGTCATTAGATGTGGGACTTTGCTCAGTGAAGTTTAAACCCAGACAAAATTCACTTAAAGAGCTGTACCGAGTCACTTGCTGCTGTCATCCCATAGTCCTCATGCAATTTCCTGCGCTGTCTTTCGCTATTATTGCATTGACTTTTAAGCACCATGGTTCTTCCAAACTCGTTCAACACTGAGTTGTCAGATGATGTAAAGAGAAACATTTGTATAAAAAAAATCTCATATGTTTAAATTTGGCGGCACGGTGGTTAAGTGGTTAGTACGTTCGCCTCTCAGCACTAGGGTTTGAATCCCCATCTGGGTGGAGTTTCCATGTTCTCCCCGTGCCGCGTGGGTTTCCTCCCTAGAAAGGCGCCCAGGAGGCATCCTTACCAGATGCCCAAACCACCTCAACTGGCTCCTTTCAATGCGGAGGAGTAGCGGCTCCACTCCGAGTCTCTCCCGGATGACCGAGCTTCTCACCCTATCTCTAAGGGAGAGCCCAGCCACCCTGCTGAGAAAACCCATTTCGGCCGCTTGTATTCGCGATCTTGCTCTTTCGGTCATTACCCAAAGCTCATGACCATAGGTGAGGGTCGGAATGTAGATTGACTGGTAAATCGAGAGCCTTGCCTTGTGGCTCAGCTCTTTCTTTACCACAACAGACCAGTATAGGGTCGGCATCACTGCTGACCCCGCGCTGATCCGTCTGTCAATCTCACGCTCCATCTTACCATCACTCGTGAACAAGACCCCGAGATCCACTTGAGGCAAGATCTCATCCCTGACCCAGAGAGGACTCTCTACCCTTTTCCGACTGAGAACCATGGCCTCAGATTTGGAGGTGCTGATATTCATCTACAAGACAGATTTAGGAGTCATTTTTTATATGAGGTTTTCTTTTACAATTAGACCTCATAATTTTGATTAATTAGTTGCAAAAGACCAATTTTAATAATTAAATTAATGATATCCATTATAACTTTCAAGTTATAATGCATAAATTTAACTGTTTAAAGTAACTGTTAAAAAGATATGTTTTATGTTTCCACTTAATCCTCTACTATGGTTTACTAGGGGAGAACTTTTTGGGCGCTGGGCAGATACACCAAGGACAGGGTGCCAATCTATTGCCAAGCAATACACACACACACACACACTCTACATGGGGCAATTTAGAGCATTCAATTTACCTTGAATTCATGTTTTTGGATTGTGGGAGGAAACCAGAGAAGCTGGAGGAAACCCACGCAGACACAAGAGAACATGGAATTGGGATTCAAACCTGGATCCCCAGCACTGAGAGCCGAACATGCTAACCACTGTTTTGAGGTGTTTCCTAAAAATGCCAAGTGACACAGCATTACGGACAGAGCTGGTAAGATCTTTCCACCATTTATGTGAACAATACGGTGTTAGAATTAGCACCATAGTGAGGATAAATCACCAGGCGACATTCATCACTACACCTTGAAATGCTTTTATATTTTTATGTGACAGGTAGAAACATAGAGAAAATGGTAAGACATTTGTTAAAACTGGCTGTCTAATGGTAGCTGCCTTCACAGCATTATTGTCCCCTTGTGGCACTATACAAGCAAGAGGGGGGGCTTTTATTTTCATATTTGCATGCTGATTGCTCCCGGCATTATACGGCATATAGTCTCGTGCAGGTGGCACAAATTAGCGTTTGTTCTCGTGGCGGCAAATTTGAGCTCCAGTCGGGAGGGTCGCGTGTTCGTGGAGAAGCTGCATGTTAATAACCTGTGTTTTAAACCACCGAGAAGACAACAGGGATGTGATAGTTATGCAGGTATGGCAGGTTTTTGTGCTTAATTGTTTTGTAAAGGCAGGGAGTCATGGTATTAAGGCAGTGATTCTCAATTATTTTCTGTTAAGCCCCCCCTAGGAAGAAGAAAACATTTTGTCGTCCCCCCCCCCCCCCATGATTTATCCCCCCCAAATTTATCAAAAATGGGATAAATTATTTTTACACGCCCACTGTAGTATGATTTGTCTATAAATTTGTTATAAATACACCTCTTTTATAACAATGTATCCTTATTAACAATAAAGAATACAAAAAAGAAAGAAATATAGATCAACTTAGAACAGAATAATTTTATTAACTTTGTTTTTGAGTTTGTAACAGAAACGAATGAAATCCTTATTTAATCGTGAAACATTTTTGAACTGACTGGCATTTGATACTGAAAAATGATGATAAATGATAATAAATTAAAATTCATCAGCGACATTCATTCAGGAGCACAATTTATTAGCACTTTAACCTACAAAACAAAAATGAATACAACAATTTGTTTTTTTTTCCCTCTCCTTTTGAGGAAGTCAGAACTAATGTCTCCAATGCGTCCGTTTTGCAGCGCACAGCTTTTCTGAAGTAGCTTTCATAAAGCGTTAATATTTGCTGGTTATACACGTCACGTTTACGATTTAAAAACTCAAGCGGTTATCAGCGTGATCGGGTGTAATATCTTTAAGTGACGCCTTCATCTATTTGGCTTCACGCTGTCCGCTGCCAACATTTAAAGACACAGAAGACACACCGGTCTTTCTTCGTCTCTCACCTCAGTTACAGTGAAGTTACAGTTAATGTGAAGCCTTCAACATTTAGGTTTCGGTTGACTTTTGACGCTCTCATTATCTTCGTCTCTCTCCGCGTTTTTCCCCTCATCCCTGTTAAATATTTTTCCGTGTCGTCTCTTGAGGGTTTGTTCAGTACACTTAATATCACTTGCTCTGTGATTTGTTGTTATACGCCCCCGCCACACTATTTAAGAAGCACTGTATTAAGGGTATTACTGTTGTATTATAGTCATGTATTGTTGATTTTTAATTAATATTACCAAAGGGAGTTTCCAGCTTAGTTTATTAAAGATGTTTGTACTTATTTTAAAGAGAGGATGGAAGCTTCAGGAATCAGCTGTGTGGCTTTGCAGATGTTGGGTGGCAAGTACATGCCTTGTATATGCTATAGTGATATATGTAGCTAAAAGCATAGTTATTTAATTATTCTTATGCTTTATAGAGCATCTGGGGATATCTGGAAGTACTATGAAGTGAGATTGAGCTGTGTATTTCACCTGTTACAGTTAACTGGTATGTATAATTGTAGGTACTTGGCCTTAGTGGGTCAGTGTTCATGTTGTGTGTGGCTAATTATCACTTGTGCTTTCTAGGTTTGCGCAGCCAGCAACAATAGCCACTGTTTTCTATCTCATCTTTCCTTTTATCTCTGCATTAGGCCTATATTCTTTTAAATGGTTAATAAAGTTCAATTTTAGCATTTTACTCTGACTTTTTGACCCAGGGTGGCCCTTAATACTTCACCTCGCTGGTTAATCTGGTGCCTGGTAACTTAGAAAGGAAATATTAGGATTGTCACCTTGAAAGGTAGTACATATTCAGCCTATTTAATTTGTTTTTATTTTCCTCCTATATTGAATTTTGCAGTGTCACGTTTGGTTTATTTTTATTTGATGAAGGTGGATTTGATTTAAAATTAAGGTGGATTTGATTTAAAATGTATTTATTTAATTGTCTCTTTAATTAACTTATTTTGTGTGTATTTGAGTATAGGGGTTAACCCCAGGCTGACATTGTGATTCTTTGTCCTTCTGAATGTTTTACTTGATAAGTACTAGTTTTATAATTAATATAGGCCCAGATTTTTTACTATGGTGAAGTCATTTTTATACCTGGGTTTGATATTGCTCTGATGTTTTAATCTGTTTCCTAAACCTTAATAAATTTGTTATCAGCCTCATAACGTTTCTGTGTGCCTTATTTAGAATGTCTTGGGTTAGCTACTGAGTAGCGATTGAATAAGGTAACCAGGGGTCACATTTACCATAAATATTGCTGTTTAATGACCAATTAATGTCACAGCAAAATGTCTGGCAGTGATCAGAAAGCATTGCATACCTTTCTAGGGTGACCATCTGGGCATATTAATGGGGTGCAGCAATGTAAGCTAAAGAAAAGGTCATAGTTGCTGGCTGAGTCTGATGTTACTCATTAGCTGAATGAAACCAAAAAATTGGACCTTAAATCTCAATCTTAAGTTTCGGTCTCATGCTCTGTGTCACACACACACCCACTTCCACTGCTCCGTCCACCTCACCTCCACTCACACCCACTGCTACACCTGATGCACCATCCACCAATCAGCGCTCTCCCTCTCCTGAGTACTGATCAGGTGCACCTCATTAGCAGGCACTCTATTTCAGCTGGCGTCCTGGATCCACCTTTGCAGAGTTTTCTGGTTACATTCGTATGCCATGGTGATTCTGTTCGTTTGGCTCTCGCCTCATACTCACCTTTTGATGCTACGATCCGGTTCTGCCCGTTGGTGTTTTCTAGGACTGTTTACCTGTGAGCAAGTGAATGATCACAGACTCTGCATTCCTTACCGTCTCATCATCTGGTTTCCCGGGGATTCAGACGACCGGTGACGTCATTACCAACGCTTTATCTCTGCACTCTATTAGTTGTATATACAGATTTTAAAAAACTTTTTATGTTTTGAGGATTTTCATATTCCTTAAAACCCTGTTTCCTGTGTTATCCCTGGACTACATTTTGGACACCGCACCGGTGGAAGTACATGATGCAGATGCACATTGTGCACTTCAGTTTACAAGTTGTACCATGTATAACTAAGTATGTGACAAATAAACTTTAATGTAATTATGTAAGGCTCAATGGTGAATTTTCAGGGCTAAATAGGAGTGTCATTGTACATGTGTGTATATAGAGCATTCTCTTTCTACTTCCAGTCTTCTGGCCACAAACTTTTAACCAAACTGGTTAATAGCCTACTAGGCTCAAGTTTTTTTTATTTTATTATTTTTTTTTATTCCTCTTTCCATCCTCTTGGTGCAGTAGGTAGGTAATCTAGGGCTGTGTATAGATAGAGGTAGCCAAGCAATAAGCAGAAAGAGACCGGTTTTGTTGCTGCAAGCTCTCCATGCTGATATTCTCCTTATAGAAACCTATGAGTTTACTGCCCCGTAAGTGGTTTTGTTTGTGTAAAAGTTGTACTTATGTTTTTAATGTAAAGGTTCTGTTTAATTTTTTGAAATATACACAGTAGCTAAACTGCTACTTAGCTTCTTAATACTACTGCTTTGCTTGTACCAGCATGGAAGATAACACCTTTAGGTTACCTAGCAGTTCCTTTTGGCTTCTTTAGGGGGTAACAGAGAGGGAACTAGTGATATGTTCTGGTATGTTAGAGGAAAAGGAGGCATGGGCTGGGAAGAAATGGCTGTTGGCTAATTTTTGCTTGGCTGTTCGTTTTTCTTTTGCATGTTTGCTATTTTCATAAACTTAAAGCTGGTTTTAAGCCTAGATAAAATATGGTGTTTTAAATATTTTTCTGTGGAACTTTCACAAAATGCACCAACTTCCTGTGAGCCAATTTATGGTTTATGCAAGGACATCAAGATCCACTTGAAAAACTTAAAAAGACAGTGGATTCATGGTGAGACATGTAAATGCTGAACTACTTGGACTTATTTTTTTTCGTCACATTGGGGAAAGGACGTTTATAAAAATTTGGTTTATTGAAGAAATATGATAGAATGCCTTGTTTTGTTACTTATTGTATTAATACAATTATTTTGGTGCAATTGCTCTTAGGGAATGAGTTTTTTTACCCAAGCTAAACACAGTATAAGGTGTGCATGTAATCGTCCTCTGATTAATTTTATGTACACCTTTTTAAAGGAGAACAGTTACATGCTAATCTAATGCTTAAAGTAACCATTTGGACCAAACTATGGTTTGTTTGCTTATGCTGTTGGAGGGTCTATTAGGCTTTGGGATTAGTTTCAGTTTTTTCTTTTTTTTTATGCAGAAGGAGAATTTAATGTACCATAAAAATCTGTGCACAATTCTGGGTTGGTGAAGATGGGTCTTTCTCTAAGCCCCTTGTTCTTGGTTCCGACTTTATTTGTTTACCTCGACTGCTTCCATCGCTCTAATAAACAGAATGCTTTTAGCATGATGGAAAACAAGTAAAACATTCTATTCCTCAAGACTCTTAAACCACAAGTGGCCTATGGACCCTAAGCATACTGAATATACCCCCCTCTAAGTATGTAAATATCCATCCCTCCATTATCTTCCGCTTCATCCTCTTTTAAGGTCGCGGGGGGTTCCCCATGCCCATACAGGGGGGGAAACGTCTCGGGCGCTGGGCAGGTACACCCAGGACAGGGCGCCAATCTATTGTTGGGTTCCTCTCACTCACACAGACATGCACACAAATACACTCGATATTTGGCAATTTGGAGAACTCAATTGACTTGATCCATGTTTTTGAAACCGGAGAACCCTGAGGAAACCCATGCGGACATGGGTAGAACATGGAAACTCCACCCAGATTGGGATTCGAACCAGGAATCCCTAGCGCTGAGAGGCGAGCGTGCTAACCACTAAGCCACCATTATGTAAATATATGTATATAAAAATATAATAGAAATAGAGGTCTGTATATACAAAAATAAAATAAACTAGAATAAAAAACTACTCAATTTTCTATGTATAATACAGAGGGGAAATGATATGAAAACAGATTGTACTGCAATAAAGTATTGCACATTAAGTGGTAGTCTAGATAGCTGAGCCTCGTCAAACCTTTGAGGAATGAGTCTGGAAGCCAAAATTCAATAGCCTCCTAGTTACTTAGTAGATGTCTCAGCATTGCAAGAGGCACTGAGGACCATGAGGCAAGAGATGGAGCAGAGTATCCAAGCCATACAGGAGCAACTCAGCTACCGATGACAGAAACAGAATGAGAAACTAAAGAAAGTGATTGGGAATTATGTTAATCGGTTCTGGACTGTTTCACCTGGTGGAACAAACAGATGGAAAGGCGATTCCATACCCTGACTCCATTAGCCTCTACTCCCTTCCTTCCAACACACTCTGCTAAACATACCCCAGAAGACCATCAACAGCCCCAACTAACAACCACCGACAGTCTACCAACTGCTTTGCTAAAACCCCTTATTAAGTTGGAGTTCCCAAGGTATGGAGGCTTTGGTGAGGAGCCATTATCATTTATAGAAAAATGCGAAGATTTTCAAGCCGTAAGATTACTGAGCAACCCTGAGGTTCTGGCCACTCTCACATCTGTGCTATCGGATCACAGCTTTACCTATCAGAAGACTATGAAGCAGAGGCAGAGAGACTGACGACAAGGTCCACAGGGAAATAACTGGGATCTTGCCTTTCAGTACAGAGCTTTATGTCTGGAAGGAGGATATGTCTGAGAGGGATCTACTCCAAGCCATCCTGAAAAATTGCAATCTGGTTCACCAGCATACTGTGAGGACCAGTCAAGATGGTGAACGAGCTTGTGAGGGAGGGAACCCTAATACAATGGGACCCATCAGTGGGACCTATCCTGTGGCTACTGGAACCAGGCTCATGCTGAGACCATGTGGATATGGACCCTAAGAATATTGTAAATATTGTCTTTTTAGTGGTATTGTGAATTACCTGTTTATATAACTGTGTATTCTTTGTCTGTAGTATTCGAAGTGTCTTGTCTATCTATCGCTGTTTAAGTAGGGGACAAGTAGTCCAGCGGTTACAACCCCTTGCCTGTACCTCAATCATGTTACGTCTTAAAACATTGAATCATTGTAAGTCTTTTTTTTATTGTATTGTATATCTCATCATCTTAATGGCTTAATCCAATACTAGAGTCACGGGAGGGGTTCCCCAGAGCTTATTGGGCGCTTGGCAGACACACCCAGGAACAGGGTGCCAATCCAACGCTACATTCAAACTTCCTGTTTCACACACCTGACACCAGTTTGCACTGACGAGGTTGATTTCAGTCTCAGAGTATAAAACCAGAAGGCAGGCAGTACCGGAGCTGCATGTTCTGATTCACCTTTGTTTTTAGTGAAGGAGTAGAATAGAGATCCCGACGAGGTGGGTTTGTTTGGATGTTTAAACATCATGGTCCGTGTATTGACAGAACCATCCTGCCAATGCTCTACTTTTAATTAAACACATTGAATAAAATGCATAGTGAACACTATGAAGAGTTTGTAATGTGTAATACGAAAGGCCAGAGCATTTCACAAAATCACTAGTGAGATTTAATATCCAAATGTTTTGATTTCATGAGAAACTTAAATCAGACTCGGCCAGCTCCTATGACTGCTTCTTCTGCTATCCTTGTTGAACAGTAAGATATCCAGATAATAACACATGTCCCCTCTGGGCTTTTGTATCCTGGTAATTAAATTATCTAAGTCACATTGTAAGTTGCAGCTATTCTGGCTGCTGGGTGCGCATCCATTGCAAACAAGCACGAGAAATTACTAAGTGATAATGTAGAGTGCAATTTGATCCATATGGGTTTTATATTATGCTTGGCTTCGAGTATTGGCTGTCTATGGGATACTCTATAATATTCCTACTTATGTTCTTTGTGAGTCTGTGAATATGGTGTACGGGTGTTTGGCTGGTTCTTTTTCCTACATTGCATGAGCTGATTTGAATTTAAGTCACTCATTGATACTATCATGTTTGTGTGGGAATTCTCCATGTGGGAATTCTCCAAGTTTCCATGAGTCTTAAGTGGCAGGGCCTTAGTTCGCATAGTCTGGTACATGGACTATATGTACATGAGGTTTCACATGTTTAAAATGTGCTAGAACATGTGTCTTTCATTAGCATTGACTGATGCTGGGGTTTTAGGAAAATACCATGTCAATTGGGTTACCTGGTGGGAGCCTGGTCCTAGAAAGACCACTGCAATTGTGCAGCCTATTCTTCTCAACTTTTACTGGTTTACTCAACTTTGCAAAGCTGGCTTTAATGACAGTAATGTACATTTCCATTAATAATGTTACGGTTCCGCCCGGAACCGGTCGGAGTAGGTGGATCTGCTACTCGGAACGACGTAGTCGGGGGCGGGGATATGTTGCCAGCAATCAATTTATTTAGCCACACATACAGTTCAACAGTCCTTCGGGAACCAAACACTGACAGACACGGATGAACACCGGGGATGCGGAGCTGGGATCTGACGTCATCGCACAGTCTGCGTCAGACGTCAGCGAGGTCGTGTTCCAATCCGCCGGTACGCACAGGGCGGAGTGTGGCTACACAGGCAACGGGAGTCGGCGATTAACTGTAACACAAAACCATAAATACAGAAAAACAAGACGAGGCGAACAGGACGAGGCGAAGCAGGACGAGGCGAGGACAGGACGAGGCGAGATCAGGGCGAGAACAAGAGACAGGGGGTGTGAGCCAGAGTGGACGAGGCGTAGCGAGGGTAGGTGCACGAACCAAGACCATCTAGCCCAGAGTGACAGGAGTGAGCAACCTAAATAGGGACAGTGATCGGGGAACCAGGTGTGCATAATTACAGGGGCGTGAACACAAAAAAAAAACCCACACCATGTGACCAAAACAAACCGGAGACTACATAGAACACGTGACCATAACAAATCATGACGTACCAAAACAAGCGCAAGACAGGAATTTACAAATACACATGACCAAGAACCAGGACATAAACAAAGCATACCGGGGCGTGGAGACCAACTGGATAAGGGGCGGAGCTACCCAGGGAGCACCACCCCTCCGTGACAGACCAAAACATATACCCCCCCCCCTCAATGGGTGCCTCCTGGCACCCTAAAAAGCTGAAAAAGGAACCTACCATAGAACCACTAAACAGGTAAGATACTAGGGGCCCAGGACCCTGTGGGTGGACGGTCAGCACCACTGGGGTACACGGTGGGCCGACGTGTGTGCTGACGGTCCCATGGAGCCCAGAAGACCGCGGGGTCCCAATCAGGACGCCGAGACAGCGAGACCGTCTCCGGGTGCAACGGAGGAGCAGACGGGGTCGTTTCTGGGTGCGACAGCAACGCAGGGGTCCTTTCAGGGCATGGGGATGGCGAGGAACCCAATTCAGGGCGGCAGTAGGCTCTGGCGCTAAAGGGACAGCAGGGGGCAATTGACTCAGCACAGGGGGCAACTGACACGGCGCAGGGGGGCAACTGACTTGCCGCAGGGGGCAACTGACTCGCCGCAGGGGGCAACAAGTCCACCGAAACTTCGGGCCGCTCCACCGGAACCTCGGGCCGTTCCACCGGAACCTCGGGCCGTTCCACCGGAACCTCGGGCCGCTCCCCCGGAACCTCGGGCCGCTCCCCCGGAACCACGGGCCGCTCCACCGGAGCCTCGGGCCGCTCCACCGGAGCCTCGGGCCGCTCCACCGGAACCACGGGCCGCTCCACCGGAGCCTCGGGCCGCTCCACCGGAACCTCGGGCCGTTCCACCGGAACCTCGGGCCGTTCCACCGGAGCCTCGGGCCGCTCCACTGGAACCACGGGCCGTTCCACAAAGGACATGCGCCGCTCCAGGAAACCCACGTGCCGCTCCTCAGGCACCCTGTCGAAATACATCGCCCATGAGGAAGACAGATCCGGTACCTGAAAAACGGATTGCGTGGGCGCCCTCGCAGGTCCTTGATCCGTAGGCGATGCGGGCAGAGCAGCGAGCACAGTCCTGAGTTGGGAGGAAAGCTTCCCAATAGTGCCTGCCAAATCCTCCTGGAGGCGGAAGAGATGATCGACGTGAGGGTCGGCCGGCCGTCCGGCGAAAGCAGAAGACGCCGGCTCCGCCCCACAGAAGAGTCGATCCGAGGGATCCATGTTGGCTAGATGGTAATGTTACAGTTCCACCCGGAACCGGTCGGAGTAGGTAGATCCGCTACTCGGAACGACGTAGTCGGGGGCCGGGATATGTTGCCAGCAATCAATTTATTTAGCCACACATACAGTTCAACAGTCCTTCGGGAACCAAACACTGACAGACATGGATGAACACCGGGGATGCGGAGCTGGGATTTGACGTCACCGCATAGTCGGCGTCAGACATCAGCGGGGTCGTGTTCCAATCCGCCGGTACGCACAGGGCGGCGTGTGGCTACACAGGCAACGGGAGTCGGCGATAAACTGTGACACAAAACCATAAATACAGAACAACAAGACGAGGCGAACAGGACGAGGCGAGAACAGGACGAGGCGAAGCAGGACGAGGCGAGAACAGGACGACGCGAGAAAAGGACGAGGCGAGAACAGGATGAGTCGAGAGCAGGGCGAGAACCAGAGGCAGGGGGTGTGAGCCAGAGTGGACGAGGCGTAGCGAGGGTAGGTACACGAACCAAGACCATCTAGCCCAGAGTGACGGGAGTGAGCAACCTAAATAGGGACAGTGATCGGGGAACCAGGTGTGCATAATTACAGGGGCGTGAACACAAGACAAACCCACACCATGTGACCAAAACAAACCGGAGACTACATAGAACACGTGACCATAACAAAACATGACATACCAAAACAAACGCAAGACAGGGATTTACAAACACACGTGACCAAGAACCAGGACATAAACAAAGCATACCGGGGCATGGAGACCAACTGGATAAGGGGCGGAGCTACCCAGGGAGCACCACCCCTCCGTGACAGACCATAACAAATTCAGAACAGTTTAGAAATACTTGTGCCTACAGTTCCAATCTCCAAAGTTCAAAGTTGCTAGTACAGACACTAATATCATTGCCATAACATCTACATATTTATACAACCCTCAGCTTAATGTGCTGTTATTACATCATAAACTCTTTATAATATAAAATACTGATAATAAATTATAGATTGGCGACACAGTGGCTTAGTGGTTAGCACGTTCGCCTCTCAGCGCTAGGGATTCCCGGTTTGAATCCCCATCTGGGTGGAGTTTCCATGTTCTCCCCGTGTCTGCGTGGGTTTCCTCCAGGTTCTCCGGTTTCCTCCCACAGCTTAAAAACATGGATCAAGTCAATTGAATTCTCAAAATTGCCCCATATAGAGTGTGTCTGTGTAAGTGTGTGCCCAGCGATGGATTGGCGCCCTGTCCTGGGTCTATCTGACCAGCGTCCGAGACGATCTCCCCTGGATGGGCATGGGGAACCCCACCGTGACCCTAATAGAGGATAAAGCGGGAGATAATGAATGAATGAAATCATAAATTGTAAACCTAAAAGGCAAATTTGGACCATTGTTTTACGAACTGAAAAAACTCTCAATAAAGTAACTTCCAAAAAGCAAATGATAACATGGACACGTGTTTTAAAATACTAATGGTGTTGAAAAGAGGGCTATTCAGTTATGGACAATATTTAAATCTGCAAGGTTGTTCCAATGTTCTTGTTCCAATGTTTTTTACTGTCCTTTTTAGGGATTACATTATAGCCAGGCTCTAAAAATATATCAATATATTTTAGCATGTTCCAGGTACAAATTCAAGTATTTAAGAAGCACATTTTACAATAAAGTCTGGTCTCAGAGCAGCAAGTTAAAAAAAAAAACAAAAAAAAAAACAAGAAGTTATAGAATCTGTCTCTGTAATAACTTTCACAATGCTGTGTAATAAACATCTTTACAACTAAAAAACTAAACAAAAAAAAAACAATGGATTACATCATAAAACTCAAGTTACTCATGTAGTAGTCAACTTTTCACTACTGTCCTCTTCCATGGTTCAGTGCTACCGAAAGCCGTAATGTCCACCATCTTGACTGAGATGAGTTCTGTACATGGTGGAAGAATTTTGAGTTCATCAGTAAAATACATATCCTTTGCAGGAGGCTGACAGATGTCTAAAAACATATGGAATCATACCATTCACATGTTTTAAATGCATTATATTATCATCCTGGTCCTTCAAGTGTTTTATTCAACGGTTCATCTTTCAGTTTTACCAGATTTTCAGTTTCTTATTGAATCTTTGTTCTATTTATTGTTTATAGAGTATTATTTGAGAGTTATTGCTGTATCTATCAGTAATAAAGTGCAGCCCCACTTGCTTGACGATAATATGTGTATGATTTGTATTTGAGCTGCACATCTTTATTTGTTTCCTATCCTCTGTTTTCAGGGATCAGATTGGTTCAGTAGAGGAACCGATCAGATTCTGTACAAGAGAATAAAGCAAATCAGACATCAGGTGTTCTGAATAAATACCTGTATATGTGTGTGTCTCACTGTAGTATCTTCAGTTGACAGTGAGGATCCTTCTGTAGATCAGTGAGAAGTTTCATTCCTGATTTTCCTGGTTTATTGTTTTTTATATCCAGTTCTCTCAGATTTAATGATGTGTTCGATTTCAGAGCTAAAGCCACAGCAACAAAACCTTCTTCTGTTAAACCACAATTATTTAACCTGCACAGACACAGAGAACCTACCAAATCAACTCACAATCATATTTTTCAAACAATAACATTGTAAATAATTTTTTTTTTTTACAAAGAAGATTTTATAAATATTTAAATTAAATATTTTATATTTAATGATAACATAGTCCCAATTGTGACCAGGATTGGCTTAGACATAAGCTCTGTTCTGTGAGCTGAAAGAAACACACACAAACACACACACACACACACACACACACACACACACACAATAGATATTTTAGACATATAGAACAAGAATCACACGGACAAGATACGGTGCATCTTCCTCTAGGAAGTGCGGTCTTTATTACAAGAGAACGCATCGTGTGACGTAACCCGCTGCCTCCCTCTAGCGGCCAATTCAGCTTTTACACCAAGCGTGCCCAATAGTAACCATTAATAATAATGGATCACTCCACAGGTATGAGAAAAAGTACGTTAACTGCGCTTATCAGCACTTTTATTAAGGCACTGTATCGGAAACACTTATACACACACTCTCTCTCTATTCCAAAACTGCAGCCACGCCTTGTGCGTGTCTCCTTTAAATGTATGTTACATTCAAACTGCTTATAAAGGTGGGCAGGTCAATGTAATGGACTGGTTATACTGTTACTCTAGCTACGATCATTACACTTGTTTCCGAAGCACTGCCTCCCGAACAATCTAGAAAGTTTCTGCTATGTTTCTGCAGTTTGATTGCTAATATTATGGTAGTAGAGCAAATAGAGAGCAAAGATGTATGCCAATTCCCAGCATGCCTTGCAGCCAGCTTGTGTTCTATGTTTTATGCTTTTATGAATGTTCATGTTCTGTTTAGGGAAATGCGAGTCACAGTAATTATTGTACATTTGTGCTGTATGCTGTGTGTTTGCTTGTTCGGTGGAGAGTTGCCATTTAGGGGAAACGTTTGTTATGTACTTTAGCCAAAGGCTGTGCTACAACCAAGTTCTCTTCATGCTATTTTTTGGAGCGTGTTAAATAAAAGATTGAAAATAAAAGATAATTTCTATGAAAATGTCAACCTGAAGCCTGATTTTTTTTATGCTGATTCCACAATATTAACATTATGTTTGTAAACAGGTTTCAAAATTAAAGCTTAAAAAAGAATTCTGGTAGATCATGATGACCTATACACTGGAAAAAGATCAGACCAGAACAGTGTGGCACACCTGTTTAACACTATCAGGTTCTGATTGTTCGTATTCAAGTGATTTAGTGTAAGTGCAGTGAGAAAGTGATGAACTTACTGCAGTATCTCCAGTTTACAGTGTGGATTCTTTAGTCCATCAGAGAGCAACTTCACTCCAGAATCTTCCAGTTTATTGTTACTCAGGTTCAATTCTATCAGACTTTGATTTAATCTGAGAACTGAGGACAGAACTGAACAACTTTCACCTGATAGATTACAATTACATAACCTAAAAGATAAATATCACACACACACACGAACATTTCAACCAACACCGATATCACAGATAATTTTACAATCATTGTTTCCATTTGTTTAACATTTAAACTGATCCAGTGTCAGTAAAAATGTCGTACATAGCCATGCCAACAGGTACACCTTGTAGGACCTAATTGGCATGGCATCCTCTCAGAAGTGTATTCTTCAACTTTTGCCTACTACTCAGTAAGGAAAAGTAGCTATTGGGTGTCCTAGAGGTCACTTATGCCTCACTCTAGTGACATTTCAGGTTCTGTATAAGAGTTATTTGGTGTATTTTGTGCTTTTATAAAGTAATGGACTTACTGCAGTATTTCCAGTTTACAGTGTGGATTCTTAAGTCCATCAGATAGAAGCTTCACTCCTAAATCCTCCAGATTATTGTAACCCAGGTTCAGACTTTTCAGACTGGAGGAGTTTAAACCCAAAACTGAGGACAGAACTGAACAACTTTCAACTGATAGAGAACAATCATGCAATCTGGAAGACACATACATAAAGACACCCACACACACACACACACACACAAACACACACACACACACACACACACACACACACACACACACAC
>JAFMOD010001262.1:460483-471889 GCA_019802435.1 Corydoras maculifer | reverse complement strand
ATGAACCTACTGCAGTATATCCAGTTTACAGTGTGGATTCTTGAGTCCATTAGAGAGAAGATTCACTCCTAAATCACCCAGTTTATTGTAGCTCAGGTTTAGATTTTTCAGACTGGAGGAATTCAAACTGAAAACCGACGTCAGAACTGAACAACTTTCAGCTGATAAATTACAACCACACAACCTGAAGCACACAAATACACACTGTTCTGTAATATAATGTATAATACATTTGAAGCTTTAATCTATTATTCATTCCAGGAATATAAATTAAAACTTGTATAAATATAAATTCTATATAACCTGCTCCAGGTTATAGTCACTTATTGTTAGTCAGTTGTTTTTTGCAAAACATTAATGATTTTATGATTTTATTTTATAATGGGGCGGCACGGTGGCTTAGTGGTTAGCACATTCGCCTCTCAGCGCTAGGGATTCCCGGTTCGAATCCCCATCTGGGTGGAGTTTCCATGTTCTCCCCGTGTCTGCGTGGGTTTCCTCCGGGTTCTCCGGTTTCCTCCCACAGTCCAAAAACATGGAACAAGTTAATTGAATTCTCAAAATTGCCCCCTAAAGTGTGTGTCTGCGTGAGTGAGTGTGTGCCCAGCGATGGATTGGCGCCCTGTCCTGGGTCTATCTGCCCAGCGCCCGAGATGTTCTCCCCTGAATGGGCATGGGGAACCCCACCGCGACCCTAATAGAGGATAAGCGGAAGATAATGAATGAATGAATATTTTATAATGTTGATTTTAGGGCGGCATGGTGGCTTAGTGGTTAGCACGTTCGCCTCTCAGCGCTAGGGATTCCCGGTTCGAATCCCCATCTGGGTGGAGTTTCCATGTTCTCCCTGTGTCTGAGTGGGTTTCCTCTGGGTTCTCCGGTTTCCTCCCACAGTCCAAAAACATGGATCAAGTCAATTGAATTCTCAAAAATTGTCCCATATAGAGTGTGTCTGTGTGAGTGAGTTTGTGCCCAGCGATGGATTGGCGCCCTGTCCTGGGTCTATCTGCCCAGCGCCCGAGACGTTCTCCCCTGGATGGGCATGGGGAACCCCACCGTGACCCTAATAGAGGTTAAAGCGGGAGATAATGAATGAATGAATGTTGATTTTAATTATCATATTTTTTCAATTCTTGGCCAGGCCAAGTTGGTGGTATACTTGAGCCGGAGGAACAAAATGAGACAGGACAGAGACTATGATGCTGTGAGAATACTCTCAAATCTCATAAAAAGTCAAATCAATTTAGAATTTACATTTTCTAAAAATGTCAAGGAGATGCAGAGATTTACAGAAATGTGGTGTAGTCACAACGCTCTGTGTTCTGTAGTAAATAAAGAACTTTGTATTACACCTCAGCTACACTAATTGACCTGCTGCTACCTTTTCATTTTTTGACTAAAATTTAAATTATATATTTATTATTTTTTTTAAGTAACTCAAGCTAATTTTGTCATTGTTTTATTACATGACATGATAAATAAATGATCTGCAAAAGTCAAAAGTATTCTCTCTCTCTCTCTCCCTCTCTATGTATATGTATATGTACATGCAGTCGCACGGAACTTGAGAGGACCAAGAACCACAAGGTCAGATTTTATATTCTCGAGCACTTTGGTTAAGTACATAAAACCATCATCCTGCTGAGAGTTATTTCCACCTAACTTGCCCACATGGATGCATCTACCCATAACACTCCCACATGGTTGATTTGAATGAAGATTATTTAAATGTATGTAATATGTATGTATAATTACGGGCCACACATGAACTGTCAATTGATGGATTCCACTTGGGATGTCTTTCAATTTATTGTCTATTTGTTTTTTGAAGGACTTAAAGAGAGGCAAAACTGGTAGAGAGATATTTAGATGCACCACTCAAATTGCAAAGAGCATTTCGAATGTCATGACCGATAGGATGGACTTTTCCTTATGTCCATGAATAGTTAATGTAATAGAGTGGGCAGGGAGTTGTGGTTTGGTTTGTAAGTTCTGAGATTCCCACAATCCACCAAAGTCAGACTGCACCAGGCTCTTATAATAATGTGACTCCCAAAACACACCCATGAAATCACATTGTTATGATAGCAAAGACACACTGACATGCCATAAATCATGCTGCGCAGCGAAACCTGTCTCTGTTTCTTCTTGTATCGTGTCAAGTAACAGTATTAAAAAATTGTATCAAATAAAACAAACTTACTTTACTGTTCTGGCAACTTCCACTACTGGCAACAGTTTCAATAAACATTCATCTGATGGATCATATTTACTCAAATCAAACTCATCCAGCTGCTGATCTGAGTTCAGTAACACAAACACCAGAGCTGACCACTGAGCAGGAGAGAGACGAACTCCACTGAGACACCTGTAACCTCCTTTCTGCAAGTAAGTTTGAACTTCCTGTACTAGAGACTCATCCTTCAGTTCATTCAGACATTGGAACAAATTGATGGATTTCTCTGGTGAGAGGTTTGTATTGATCTTATCCTTGATGTACTGCACTATTATTTGTTTATTGTAGGAACTCCTTCCTGTCTGTGGCAGTAGTTCTTGTAAGAGATTCTGATTGAACTTTAGTGAGAGACCCAAAAGGAAGCGGAGGAACAGATCCAGGTGTCCATTCTGACTCTGTAAGGTCTTGTTCACTGCAATCTTCAGGAACTCAGACATGGTAGACTCGTTGATCAGATCAGACAGATCAGAGGTTTGTGGTTCTGGTGCTTTTTTGTTGATGAAACAAAAAAAAGTATATAAAGCAGCTAAAAACTCCTGAACACTCAGGTGTATGAAGCTGAAGACCTTCCCCAGATGAAGTTCAGGTTCTTGTTTGAAGATCTGAGTGCAGACTCCTAAGTACACAGCGGCTTCTGTAACATCAATCCCACAATCTTTCAGATCTTCCTCATAAAAAATTAGGTTTCCTTTCTTTAACTGTTGGAAAGCCAGTTTTCCCAGAGCCATAACACTCTCTCTGATCTGCTGAAGATCCAGCTCATGGTTCTCACGGTACTTTTGCTTCTTAAATTTGATCTGAAAGATCAGGAAGTGGGTGAACATTTGAGTCAGAGTTTTGGGGATTTCTTCACCTTCTGCTTCACCCAGCATTCTCTCCAGAACAGAGGCTGTAATCCAGCAGAAAACCGGGATGTGACACATGATGTATAGACTTCTTGAAGACTTGATGTGGGAGATGATTTTATTGGACAGTGTTTGATCTTTGATTTTCTTTTTGAAATATTCTTCCTTCTCAGAATCACAGAACCCTCGTACCTCTGTTACCTGATCTATGTACTCAAAAGGTATCTGATTGGCTGCTCCTGGTCGAGAGGTGATCCAGATGAAAGCAGAGGGAAGCAGATTTCCCTTGATGAGGTTGGTCAGCAAAACATCTACTGAAGCTGATTCTGTTACATCACACAGGATCTCATTGTTCTGGAAGTTCAGAGGAAGTCGACACTCATCTAGACCATCAAAGATGAACAAAACTTTACGGAGATCACAGTTTATTGATTGTAATTCTTTCATTTGTGGGTAAAAGATCTGAAGAAGTTCCATCAGACTGAGACGCTTCTGCTTTATTAAGTTCAGCTCTCGAAAAGGAAGTGGGAACATGAAAGACACGTCCTGATTCTCTTCTCCTTCAGCCCAGTCCAGAATGAACTTTTGCACTGAGACAGTTTTTCCAATTCCAGCAACTCCTGTAGTTAGTACCATTCTGATGGCTGGATCTTTAAACATGTCACTACATTTGATGTGTATCTCCTGAGTTGCTGGACCCCTGGATGCTGCTTCAATCTTTTTAACCTCATGCTGGTGATTGATATTTCCACTCCACCCCTCTGTGATGTAAAGCTTTGTGTAGATCTCATTCAGAAGTGCTGAACTTCCAGACTGTGAGGTTCCTTCATTAATTCTTTTATATTTATCTCTCAATATGTGTTTAAGTTCATTCTGATACACAGAGATCATCTCTAATAAAAAGAACATAATTAATAATTAACTGAATGATATAATTGCCCCTAAGGATTAATAGAGTATTCTAATTATGGTAAACACATACATAAATATAATTAATGCTAATATTAGCAGAAACATTTAAGCTTTAATGATTATCTCTATAAGCTTTACTGAATGTCTGATGAAGAACTAATGGTAGATAAACTGATCTATGATGAACCAGCTCCTCTAAAGTTAAGTTTCCATTGTTCAGGAAGCTTACTGTTCCACAGTGTGGTAGCGAGGTCTGTCAGGTTCATGTTCTTTAGGACCTGCAGTGTGATCTTCAACAATCCTTCTCTGATACTCAGATCTTCCACACACTCCATCTCAGAGCATGATTGGTAATCTGAACTCAGTACATTCATGAACTTCTTCAGTTCATTCTTTAACAGAGTGATGAGTTTGTTTTCCAGTTCCTGGTGAGGAATAAACAGTATTAGATAATCAGAAGAAGAAGCATATAATTATAGAGATGATGCTCTGGAGGAACCAAATAAGAAACAATAGATTTATTACTCCAAAATAATTTACACTTAATGAGTAGTGTGAAGATTTAAATTATTTATTTATTTATTTTTTGTATAAATTTTTAATATTTTTTTCAAGTGTCTTATTGAGCTGATCATTATCTCTGTTTTTAATATTTATTGTTTTATTATTAATTTATGAACTCTGTAGAGTTGAGTTTACAGTGTATTACATTATATATTATGATCCAGAACTCAGAGTTGTTGTACTGTACAGTGATAAAGATAAAACTCTTGTCTAATTAAATCATTATACAGTTGTGCTCAAAATTTGAAATACCTAAGCAGAATTTTTGCTTTCTTGGCCTTTTTTTAAAGAATATGAATGATAACACAAAAACTTTTTTTCCACTTATGGTTAGTGGTTGGGTGAAGCCATTTATTGTCAGACGACTGTGTTTTCTTTTTTAAGTCAAAATGATCCTGATCAAAAGTTCACATACCCCAGTTCTTAATACCGTGTATTGCCACCGCTAACATCAATGACGGCTTGAAGTCTTTTGTGGTAGTTGTGGATGAGGCTCTTTAATTTCTCAGATGACAGGTCGACTTGGCCTTGTGTTTTGGATCATTTTTATGTTGGGACGTTCAAGTTCATCCAATGCAGAGCTTCCAGACTGATGAGTGCAAATTTGAGAATGTGCTGCATTCATCTTTACTTAGACTTTGAGTTTCCTGTGCCTTTGTAGCTAGACATCCAACATATGGATATCTTTTTGTATCCCTTTCCTGTTCCTGAATCCCATGGATTCGTTGACAATTCTTTTGCTTTCACCATGATTCACAATTCAAAAACAAAAAACACACTGATTACAAGAGAACAAATCACAGGTCAGGCTTTTACCTTAAATAGCCAATCAAATCCATGTATCAACTTCTGTGCAAGTTATCAGGCCAAAAATATGTGTGAACTTTTGATTGGGCTGTCATTATGATTTAAACAGAGTTGTTTGACAATTGGGTGGCTTAGTGGTTAGCACCTTCGCTTCTCAGCACTAGAGATTCCCGGTTCGAATCCCCATCTGGGTGGAGTTTCCATGTTCTCCCCGGGTCCGTGTGGGTTTTCTCCGGGTTCTCCGGTTTCGTCCCACAGTCCAAAAACATGGATCAAGTCAACTGAGCTCTCAAAATTGTCCCATATTGAGTGTGTCTGTGTGTGTGTGTGAGTATGTGCCCAGCGATAGATTGGCGCCCTGTCCTGGGTGTATCTTCCAAGCGCCCGAAACATTCTCCCCTGGATGGGCATGGGGACCAACCCCTCCCCCCCCATCCCTAATATAGGATAAATATTCACCCAATCACTAACTGTGAGTGGAAGAAAAGTTTTGTGTTATTATTCATATTCTTTGAAAAAAGGCCAAGAAAGCAAAAATTCTGCTGGTATATGTAAAGTTGCGAGCACAACTACACATGAAGACATTTTTTGAAACGTTGAACAAAGACACTTTACAAACCTTAAAGATGGATTCCATTTGATTTCTGTTCTGTTCTAATTTTTCCTCCTCAATTCTGTAAAGAAATAAAACATTAATAAAAAAGTATTAATAAAAAACACATTAAATAATTGTATTTCATCATTAATTAACTTAATATATTTTATAACTTTATTTTATTAATTTATATATTTTATCATTTAATTCTGTGAGTGAAAAACTAATATATGAGACTGACCTCAGATCAGAACTGTCTTCATGTTTAAAGTATATTGGAAGGTTCAAGGACTTATTAGAGACAAAGCTGGGTTCAGGTGAATCTGATCTCTCTTCTCGAATCAGACTAAACCACATCAATCATTACATAAACATTACAAATATTCAACTTTCTCATAATACAGTCTGTGTACTGATTTAATCAAAGGTGCTTTGTTTTGTTTCTCACCTCTCCTCTTTCTTAGTGCTCAGTGTTTCACAAAGACTCATTTTGGAGTTCATCTTTCCTCGTAAAGATCAAGTTCAACAAAACTAGAATTCACACATGTAGAGAAACACTACAGAACATCAACTGTATGATCATAAAGATTATAAACGGTGTCCGACTTTTCACCAACACGTCATAACTATGAAGAAGAATAAGGCAACATAACAACTACTTCATAACTCCTAAAACTTAAAATGTTTTATTAGGTTATAATCCATTTAACCCTTTTTTATTTATAGGTAATAATCCATCCATCCATCCATTATCTTCCGCTTTATCCTATATAGGGTCGCGGGGGGGGTTCCCCATGCCTAATATATATATATATATATATATATATATATATATATATATATATATATATATATATATATATATATATATATATATATATACTCCTAACTTTGTAACTTTAATTAGACTGTGATTAAACAGAACAGAAACTAATTTAATTATCCAGAATCTCTATTAATAACCTAGACAAAGCAGAAAGTTCTGAAGAATGTGGTTTTCCTGGTTCTCGCATTTAAATCTGTCAGAACATATAGTTCGCACAGTATTTACTGTACTTATGGTGGTTCCACTGCATTATTTACCATGCTCATAATAAGACTAAAGACTGTGGAGATGTAGAACTGAGGTTGTACATCATAAACAAGAGAAAAGGAAGCTTTACTGAATAAAAAGGCAGACTCTGTAAGGAAGATCATAAAGCTGCTCAACAGGTTTAAAAAAGATGAACCATGAAGCACAACCAGAAAAACAAGGTGCACAAGAACCAAGATAGAGTAGCATACCTGTAAAATGAACGTCCCTTAAAACCTAAAGTGTTTACAGAGACCAAGAACTGATCCACCAACAGCTTTATCAGAAACAAGTGCAGGACAAATAAACAAACCAACAAGGAAGAAGAAACCAACACAGAGACACCAGCTTCAGAGCTTCTAAATCTATAATCATGATTAAAAGAACAAAGCCACAGATTTAACCATTAGTTTAACTTTTTACCTGACACATTTACAGATCAGACTTAATTTACAGATTTTTCACATTAAATTTATTCAGGTTACTTAATTGTGATATCAATTACAATAATAAAATAAATTAAAAATAAATAAATAAACATATTAATAAAAAAAAACGAAAACCTCAATATCAAACAAAACAGCACTTCATTTACTCATGAAAGCCTATAGGTTTAATGTAAATACTGAGCTTTATTTTTACTTTTACTAAAAAATATATTATTCATTAATATTTTCCTATCGTCACTCAAAGAACAATTGATTAATGTCCTTCAGTTTTATAGTAAACAAGGTTTTTATCTTATAACATCACAAATCCAAACCGAAATTTTTTCATTTCTCTCTAAATATCATTAACATCAAACAAAGAGGATAAAAAGAGTAAATAAAATAAAAGCATGTTAATTTGTATTATTAATAAATGTCATTTCAGATACATATTCTACATTAAGATTTATAAACTCACCGTCTTTTCTTCAGAACGACTTGTTTTTCCTTCCTCATAACATTACTTTCATTTTTACTGTACAGTTGCTCATTTACAGGTTTAGAATGACGCATGCACAGTGATCATCATGGCATTCTTTTGAATCACGTAACATCAGTTTAACGTCTATTAAAGGTTGTTTGAAATTATGTTAGTTTATAGGTATAATAGGTAAATAATAAAACACTGATCTGAGGTCTGACATTAAACCTTTAAAGCTGGATCTAACTAAGTTATATTTAACTGAAAAATAATGTTTCATAGAAAAAAACGTCTAAAGTATGGGTGTCAAATTGGCACCGGGGGCCAAAACTCAAAGCCCACTTTAGGTCGTAAAAGTAAAAGTTTTCTACCACGAATAGGAATAAAAACAGACAGAAATATTATCCCACAATAAATAACTTAAACTTACAACTTCAATTTAAACTTTATATAACTTAGAATACTTTGCTCTCTATTAAATAAATGTAAAAAAAATCAACACACATTAAGAAAATTTAAATGAAATGAAGTAATCTTGAAAAAAAAGAGGAAAAAATTATCTGCCAATATAGTATGTATGAGCAAATGTATCTTTTTTTAAGATTTATCAAAATAGGAAAAAGTTTTTAAACTAGTTGTTTTACTTAGAAATCTACTCCAGACAATTTTTTTTTTTATTTTGCAGTGTATTATTCTGTGATGATTAAGTGTTTAATTATTTACATTTTAATTATTCATTCATTCATTCATTCATTATCTCCCGCTTATCCTCTATTAGGGTCGCGGTGGGGTTCCCCATGCCCATCCAGGGGAGAACGTCTCGGGCGCTGGGCAGATAGACCCAGGACAGGGCGCCAATCCATCGCTGGGCACACACTCACTCACACAGACACACTCTATAGGGGGTAATTTTTTTGAGAATTCAATTAACTTGATCCATGTTTTTGGACTGTGGGAAGAAACCGGAGAACCCGGAGGAAACCCTCGCAGAGAACATGGAAACTCCACCCAGATGGGGATTCGAACCGGGAATCCCTAGCGCTGAGAGGCGAACGTGCTAACCACTAAGCCACCGTGCCGCCCATTTTAATTATATTATCAATAATTAATTCAGTGTTCCATTTGATATAGTGAATGTGTCCTGTTTTACAGGTATCTACTTTGCTACTGGTTTGCGCAGGTAAAGAAACCCAACTCGCCCGGCTTGCAATAGGGGTTTATGTACACCAAATGAGAGCACACTAATGATGTCATCAGCGCCAAAACAACAGGAATGCATTATGGAATTTGTTGTTTTAGCGGTAAATGCGCTTTTACAGGGCCAGCTCCAATAATATTATAAATATAAATATATTATAATATAAAAATATATATATATTATCCAAATATAATTACACTGCGGGCCAAAGTTTGACACCCATGGTCTAAAGCAGGGGTGCCCACACTTTTCTGGCCCGAGATCTACTTTTCCATTGGACAGGTCATTGAGATCTACTGAGGTCAATCTCTATTTTTTAGGTTTTTATATTAAAACCTGTTTACACACAATGTCAGTATTGTCGAATCTGTTAGAATTGCTTTTTTATTAAACACATTCCAGCAAATAGCTCGGAGAAAACCTGATTTTAGTTAAACACACAGTATACAGCACAAATGTAAAACAATCACTGTAACCTGCATTTCCCCAAACATCCATCCATCCATTCATTATCTTCCGCTTTATCCTCTATTAGGGTCACGGGAGGGGGGGGGGGTTCCCCCATGCCCATCCAGGGAAGAACGTTACGAGCGCTGGGCAGGGGGGCAATCTATCACTGGGCACACACTCACTCACACTCACACTCTATATGGGGCAATTTGGAGAATTCAATTGACCTTGATCAATGTTTTTGGACTGTGGGAAGAAACCGGAGAACCCGGAGGAAAACCACGTGGACACTGGGTAAACATGCAAACTGAATGAATCACATTGTGTGTGAAAGTGTGCGCGTGTGTGTATAAGCGCTTCCGATAATGTGCTGTAAAAAAAGCGCTGATACGTTGTAAAGACACCCCTTCGCGATCGACCGGTCGATTGCGATCGACGTATTGATCACCCCTGGTCTAAAGGATTCACCCCAGATCAATAAGTACAGATATGTACAGTGGTGTGAAGTTATCATCACTAGATGGTAGTGTAATCCAATAAGACTGGACACAGTCAATAAAAGCGTAAAACGCTTTTGTTTTTTATTAATATGTTATGATAATGTTTTGTTTACATACGATGTGAATTAAATCCTAGCATTTGTACTTAATTGTTTTTTTTTTTTTTTTGTAAATGTGTTATTTTTATTAGGTTATGTTTTTAAAACCCTTCACCCCCTAACTATCTACTACCTCATAATTTCAGAACTGTACAACTGAAATTGGGAAATTAAATTGAGCATCAGAAAAATAATAATTTATTATGATCATTGAGATGGGTGGCTTAGTGGTTTGCACATCTGCCTCTCAGTGCTGGGGATCCAAGTTTGTATCCCAATCTGGGTGGAGTTTCCATGTTCTCTATGTGTCCAAGTGGGTTTCCTCTGGGTTCAGCGGTTTCCTCCCACAGTCCAAAAACAAGGATTCAAGTTAAATTTAATGCTCAAAATTTCCTCTATGTAGTGTGTGTGTGTGTGTGTGTGTGTGTGTGTGTGTGTGTGTAAGTGAGTGTGCCCACCTATTTGGTTGAAGAGAATGAAGGAATAAATGAAAGATCATACAGATGCCTAAACTGTACACATTGTGTGTTGGTAGGTTTATCTGAGACTTGTGACACTAAGAAAGTGAATTTTGCATCATATAATTAAAAATTAAATTAAAGTTGATGTGTAAAATCAATGAGAACTGAAATGAATTCAGACAATTTTTTATAGACTTTTTGAATTATAGACTCAAACTGAAAGAAAATGACTGATGAAATGACTGGCTAGTGCTGATGAAAAGTCGGATAGGTCACAGTGTTAAGGTCCGAGGACCAGAGCGAGGCGGATCCGCTACTCGGAGGAACGGGTACTGGAGATGGAGATTCGAACAGTGCAGGTTTATTTACAGACAGATACGTAGTGCACAGGAATACGACACAGACAGGGCGGCGGGTGATGACGTCACAGCGGGTCGGGTTCCAAATACGGGGAGACGGCGTGAAGGGCACTTGACGAGGTGATGACGACAGGATGACGAACTGCACACAGAACACAGAACACAGAACAGCAAACAGGACGACAAGGTACAGGGCGCGATAGCGAGGTAACAGGGCAGAGACGGGGCTCGTAGTGTCGGGGCTTGGCAAAGGCGTGGCACGAGACAAACTAGCGGTGACGGGCAGGTAGTGCGGGGTATAAGTAGGGGAATGTGATAGGGACCAGGTGCTCGTGATTACGGGGGCGTGAACACAAAAACCCAACCCACACCACGTGACCAAACAAACCATGACATTACC
>JAFMOD010001262.1:431733-458005 GCA_019802435.1 Corydoras maculifer | reverse complement strand
GAACACAGAACAGCAAACAGGGCGACAAGGTACAGGGCGCGATAGCGAGGTAACAGGGCAGAGACGGGGCTCGTAGTGTCGGGGCTTGGCAAAGGCGTGGCACGAGACAAACTAGCGGTGACGGGCAGGTAGTGCGGGGTATAAGTAGGGGAATGTGATAGGGACCAGGTGCTCGTGATTACGGGGGCGTGAACACAAAAACCCAACCCACACCACGTGACCAAACAAACCATGACACACAGTGCATTAGATATTTACACCATGTCTGATTTTAGAGATGATGATGGTAAAAGGCTGAGGAAAATATAATGAGATGTGATTTTAGAAAGTGACTGTGGAACAAGTCTAAATCAACAGAACAACGTCACAGAGTGAAGACTGAAATGTCATGCAACTTTAGGACTGGATGAGACTTTGTGAGCAAGAGATAAAGAATCATGCAATGAAAGACTGATGAATGAGAGGGCTTTATTATTAAAATAAACTGACCTCATTATACAGAAAACATTTAAGATCATCAATAATAATAATAATAATAGAATTTAATTTATACGCACCTTTCAAGAAACACAAGGCACTTACAATATAAGAATACAATAATAAAATTTAAAAAGCAGAAGTATAGTAACAACATCTCATAGAATAATAATAATAATAATAATAATAATAATAATAATAATAATAATAATAATAATAAGCCGGATAATAAGCACCTCATAGGAGGTTATGGTGTGACCAGACTGCAATATATGCAAGGACTTGCTTTGTGGGAATGCTTTGTGGACAGCACCCCTAGTGTTCAAAATTGATCATACATTTACAATACATTGTCATTTTGCAAACGTGTTTATTCAACGTGACTTACAAATGAGAGAACTATACAAGTCTGTAGTTAAGAAAAAACAGTTATATTATACATATATTATCATTGTGTCTTTTTCTGGTTAATTCTAAAGGCTCATTTAAAGATATGGTTCTATATTTCATACATAGATGGAATGATTTGTCAAATATTCTTTATGCATCTTATAATCTCTATTACTTTACTCCGTAAACTGTTGTCATTTGTTGATTAATATCCTCTGCCATTTCCAATGCAAGAACTGAACACAACTCTAAACACAGTGCATTCTGATTTTGGTGTTAGCATTCCCTTTTCTATTATTAAGGCATTGAAGCATTGACACATTCAATCTGGAGTTGGGATCCACATACAGAGTCTAGAGCAGCCAATGGAATGTTTAAAACAACATGCGGTCCGCATAGCTGTTTTAATACACCATTAATGGTTTGCTTTACTGTGCTCTGTTTAGTTATTAAGTAATAACTAAACTTTTAAAAATAAGTATGTTGTTTGCTTATGAGCCAGGTCCAGATAAATTTTTTTGTGTGTGTATATTTTAGTTTTTTTTGTTTTTTTGCACCATTGGTGACTTTGTTAATGTTCTGCACAAAATAAAAGTGTTTTGATTGGATTGATTATATAGACTATTATATAGACTTTATGAGGTCTATTCAGGTTCATTAAGGTAACTTTTGCTTCTACTAAAGCTACTAATAATATGCACATATTAAATGAAGTGTTACTGAGGGTAAAATGCTGCATTATCTTGTAGAAAGCTGTTGAAATCTTAAGGAATCATAAAAACAGTAATTTCAAAATTGCTCTTACTTCTAAATATAATATGATTTACAACCGTAAGAAATAAATATGAATTAAATATTTATGTGAACAAAATCAGTAAATCATAATTTCATGTTGGTGAACATTTTAATGCACGTAACAAAAAAATTACAGTGTGTTTTACAGTTTTACAGTGTGTGATTTAAAGAATACTTATTGTAGACATTTTATATTTTTTCACAAATAATGAAAAATATATTTTTAGAGAAGGTCTAACAGTAACAGCGTCAGCAAACCTGCAGGTAAAGGAATCTGTATTATCAGGTGACTTCGTGTCTGTGCAGCACCGTCTCTCCTGCAGATACAAAACCTATCAAGTAAGATACAAGAAAGACCCTGTCCCAAAAACACTTTGCATACTGTTGAAGTAAATAAAACTCTGTCATAAAACCCACCCCCAGATTCAGGGATTGGCCTTGCAAGTTTGGGGACACCATGCAGGGATGTGCACCGAAGGGTTTTCCAGCATACACTGGGGGAGGGAATAAAAGTGAAATGTGGTTATGTTGTGTTGTTGGTTTTGTAAATGAGAGGAGTGACTTACGCATTTGTGAACTTTAATAAACCATCTATAATGACTCAAAATTATTATTTTCAGTTAAGTCATTATTCATTGTTTTTATTCATTCATTGTTAGTCAGCCCTTGTACACACTTTATTCGTGCTCTTCTAATGCCCACTAAAATGCACAAATATGGAACACTGTGCTGAAACTACAGATTCCATATCGATTCAGAGATGACTCGTTGATAAGATTTATTTAATGGCACACTCTTCTGTATTTAACATTACAAAAATAACTTAGTATTTCAAAATAATGATTTAGTATCTCAAAAAATATGATAGCAATTTACTTTATAATGAAAAAAAAAGACAATGCGAAGAAGTCAAGTAGAGCATAAAACACATCAAAGGTGACGCACACCATCAATTTGTCACAGGCCGTGTCGCCACAGGGGGGCGATAGAGACGCACGACGCCATCCCGCTGCGCCAGGAGTATAACGCAGCGGCAATCAGGTCGCAGGAGACCCAGCTGCCAGCTTCCTTATTTAAAGCGGTGTGTGGCGGTGTGTCCTCGCCACGCCGTCGCCTTTTTTACACGCAGTGTGTGGTCGGTTGATAAGTTCCCATGTTGAATAAACATTGGGCCTTCAAATCACATTGTTTTTTCCCACTGTCCTATGATATTGGTTGCCGGGGCACGCCCTGGGGCAATATCACAATTACTTCCGCACTGTGTGTACTGTTATTATAATTGTGTCCAAAAATCGCGTCCGGTCGAACGCCGCCCATCTGCTGAGGCGGCAGTGTGCTCCAGAGCACAGCGTTTGGAATTGGGTTTATCGGATAATGGGGGACGTGTTTGCGGCACTCGGTGACATCACACCGTTTCATTTTCGTTTCAGGTTTTGCGCTGCGGTCACGGAGGCAGTGTTTTACAAACTGCTGTTTAGTTTCTTTATTTCTTTTGCATTCATGAGAATTGCGCACCTTACTCTGTCGTTGTCAGGGTTGGGAGTGCCAGGCCACTCCCTCCTGTTTTATTTTCGGTGTTTTTGGCCGTTTAGGGCTCCCGTAGGTAGGGCCCATCCCCTTGAGCTTGGATTGGGTCCTACCTAATCACATGTGGCCTGCTGACTACACTTAAAGCGCGCATGCGCCCTGAGTCAGCAGCCCAGCATTGTATGTGTATGTAAATGCATATGCATGTGTTACATCAGGTGTTTTGCGTTTGTGGGTTTCTTCTGTGTGTTTTGCTCCCGGCACGTCCCTCCTTGCCTTCAGCGGCGTTCCCGCTAATTTTCATTATTAAATGCGTGCCTCCTGGCTCCACGGATCACCCGCTCCGTAAGCTATTCCTCGCCGCCAGGAGTCCACCTCGCGGACGCCGGACCGAGGTTCCGCCCTGCGAGTTGCCCTGTGCAGGCAGCGAGCCACTGTGTGAGCTGCGGCGCACTTTGCGTATTGGGACGTTGTTCTGCTTCCCGCTGTGCCGATCGCGAGCCTCTGCGGGCCGTCAGCGAGCCACTGCACGGCGTCCGTGAGCTGCTCTGCCCGCGTATTGAGCCACGTTGCGCTGCTAGTGCATCTCCGCTCGCCGCCAGCGAGTCCTCACTCGCCACTAGCGTTTCCCTGCTCATCGTCCGCAACCTGCCGGTCACCACAAGCCTCCGCCACCCGTCGCCTGCTCCACCGGTAATTGGCCCTGTAAGCAGCTGCACGCCGTCAGCGTTCCGCCGCGTCCCACGAGCGTTTCCCTTCTCGCCGTTTGTAAGCAGTCGCTCACAGCCAGCGTTCCAGCGCGGGTCGTCGGTAGGCCGCGCCGCAAACCGTCCCGCTCCGACGGTAATCCGTCCTGGGACTCACAAGAGTTCCGCCGCTCTCCGTCGCCGATCCGCCGCACGCCGCGGGCAACCCGCGCCGCGTGGTCAGCATACCACTCCAGGCTGTGCGCAAGGTGCTGGTCACTCCGCTCAGCGCCACCAGCGGTCCGCCCCATGATCCGTGCCGTGCCGCCAGCGATCCACGCCACGCCTCCTGCACCTCTTGCAGGGTTTGGGGCATCAAGCTGGGCAGCGGTTGCCGGCCTGCGTCGGCCACTTTCAGTCCCGAGCTATCCGTGTTCCGTTTTGCGTGCTTACGGTGCTGTGGTCCCCGCACAGGACCATTTAACCCCGCCTCTGGACCATACCATGCCCGCTCTGGACTGTAATGCCTCCGCGCTGGACTATTTGCCCCCTTATCTGGACAACTCTTTTCCCACTCTGGACAATGTGCCACCCGCTCCGGACAAGGTGCGCTCTGAACTGGAGGTGAACTGAAGGCCGCTCAGGGACTGAGCCCGCGTTAGTCCCTCCGGTCCCTGAGCCCGCGTTAGTCCCTCCGGTCCCTGAGCCCGCGTTAGTCCCTCCGGTCCCTGAGCCCGCAAAGGGCTCGGCGCCGCCGCGCTCACAAAGGGTCACATCGCCCCCACATCCTCAAGGGGTCACATCAACCATGCGCACTCAAAAGGTTACGGTGCTCCCGTACCCTCAAAGGGTCACGTCCTTCTCGCGCTCTCAAGAGGTCACATCCCCCTCGCGCTCACAAAGGGTTCCAGCGTTCCCGTACCCTCAATGGATCAAGTTCACAAGGGGTCACGGCGTCCCCGCATCCTCAAGGGGTCTCGTCGCCCTCGTGCGCTCAAAGTGTCGCAGCGTCGCCGCGCTTACAAGGGGTCACGTCGCACCCACACCCTCAAAGGGTCACGTCCCTCTCACGTCCTCAAGGGGTCACGTCAACCATGCGCACTCAAAGGGTTACGGCGCTCCCGTACCCTTAAAGGGTCACGTCCTTCTCGCGCTTTTAAGAGGTCACATCCCCCTCGCGCTCACAAAGGGTTCCGGCGTTCCCGTACTCTCCATGGATCAATTTCACAAGGGGTCACAGTGTCCCCGCATCCTCAAGGGGTCTCGTCGCCCTCACACGCTTAAAGGGTCTCGGCGCCGCCGCGCTCATAAGGAGTCTCGTCGCCCCCGCACCCTCAAGGGGTCAGGTCGCCATCCTGGATTCTGCTATGAGGCCTCGCCGCCGTCCTCGGCCCTTGCCGCCGTCGCGTCCTTATAGGGACCCGCGCCCCCTTTTGTTTTTTTTCTTTTCCCCGGGTCCCTTTGCCCCACGGTAGTTTTGGGGGGGCCATATGTCAGGGTTGGGAGTGCCAGGTCACTCCCCCCTGTTTTATTTTCTGTGTTTTTGGCCGTTTAGGGCTCCCGTTGGTAGGGCCCATTCCCTTGAACTGGGATTGGGTCCTACCTGATTACATGTGGCCTGCTGACTACACTTAAAGCGCGCATGCACCCTGAGTCAGCAGCCCAGCATAGTATGTGTATGTAAATGCATATGAATGTGTTACGTCGGGTGTTTTGCGTTGTGGGTTTCTTCTATGTGTTTTGCTCCCGGCACGTCCCGTCGTGCCTATAGCGACGTTCCCGCTGATTTTCATTATTAAATCGTCTCTTTGTTTGTTTACCTGGTCGTCTGGCTCGCTTCTGTACACCACACCGCTCCGCGCTGCGTCGCCATCGGACGGACTGCGCCGCCCGATTGTAACAGTTGCTGAGGTTTTAGTTTCACTTCCTTTCTGTTGCCGGCTGCCGTAGGGCTATACCGCTAGCGCTACTCGGTTGGACCTGCGGCTCGTACGTTGCAGTCCACCGGTTCAAACCTCAGTCGGGACGTTTTGTGCTGTAATACCTGTGCGCCTTGGAACTAAAGTTAAGTGACAATTTATATATACTATTTTTACAATTTATATATATTATGTATATATATATATATATATATATATATATATATATATATATATATATATTTTTTTTTTTATATTTTTATTTATATATATATATATATATATATATATATATATATATATATATATATATATGTATGTATATATAAACCCCGTGTTAGTGGCACCTGTTGCTTTCGTCATTCCCCCCTATATATTCGCTCCTACCATTCCCCCCATCGTAACAGTAGAGCGTGGCCAAAGATGGAACCAGAAGGGGACCCGCCTATCAGGGAGGCTTTGCAGCTCCAGGGGGCAGCCATTGGCCGCCATGAACAGCTCCTGCAACAAATAATGCAGCAGCTGACCTTGATTGCAGAACAGCGTGCCAAGGCTGTTCCTAGGCCTGAATTACCACCTAGTTTGGGGGTATCCAGATTCCCTCCCGGGGGTTCGGACGCACAGATTGCTAACCCAGAGAGGTTCGCTGGGGAGGCAGAGCGTTGCAGGGGATTTCTGCTCCAGTGTTCACTGGCTATCGAACAGCAGCCTTTTAGGTTTTCCACCGAGCGTTCTAAGGTAGCCTTTATAATTTCTTTACTAACCGGCAAGGCTCGTAAGCCAGCGAGTGCACCACGGAACGGACCTTCCGTCAGGCAATCCGACAGACCGTAAAACCGGTCCACGCTTACTCTCCCTAACCCAGGGGATGTGGTCTGCCACCGACTACGTTCTCGAATTCCGCACCCTGGCTGCGGAAAGAGGGTGGTGCGAGGGTGCTCTGCTAGGCATTTTCCACCAGGGCCTTAGTGAGCGGGTGAAGGACGAGCTTGCGACTCGGGAACTGCCTACCTGCCTTATCAAAATGTACGAGATGTGCATTCGCTTAGACACAAGCTTGCGACAACGCGCTAGGGAAAGGGCAAATCACACAAGGGCCCTAAGCCCTCAGCCTGCTTGGCCAGCCCCTGCTCGCAACCCAGAGAGATTGGGTTCTGGGGAGGAGCCGATGCAACTAGGGGGCGCCCGACCACCAACAAGACCATCGGTAAACTCCCGGGCCAGGTTCGGTCAGGGGGGCGGAAACTAGGCCATAAATTACCTACCCCGTAGTTGTCACCTTAAGGGGACAGTTAATTTGGGGAAGCAAGGCAAGGGCGGAGGTCGGGATTTATGTAGACTCTGGGGCTGCGGGAAACTTCATTGATGGTGAGCTGGCAAAGAATTTAAATCTACCCATCGTAACAATGCTGGCACCACTACCAGTGGTGGCTTCAGACAGCCGAATGCTAGGAGCAGGTCCCATCTTCGCATCGGGGGGCACGAAGAGACCCTTAATTTTTACATCACCAGGGCCCCCCGGCTCATGCTGATCTTAGGGTTCCCGTGGTTGGAAAAGCGTAACCTGCAATCGCAATCGGTGTATGGCTGGGCACCTCGGTGTAGTGAGGCGTGTCTGCTGAGTTGGGAGACCCCAGTACCGACCAAACCCACCACCATTGATCTCTCCAAGGTCCCGCACGAGTACCATGACCTTGGAGAGGTGTTCATTGTTACTCGAGCCCACATCCTCCCACCGCACCGTGACCATGACTGTGCTTATTAACCTCCTCCCCGGCACACCACCGCCTAGGGGAAGGCTGTTTTCCTTAAGTGCTGCGAAACGCACTCCTATGGAGGCATATATCCGGCAGGCCCTGGACATGGGCTTCATTTGACCATCCTCCTCACCCGCGGGGGCAGGCTTCTTCTTCATCGGGAAAAAAGACGGTACGTTACGACCCTGTATTGACTACCTTGGGCTGAACAGCATAACAGTCAGGGATTATTACCCCCTGCCACTAATGTCCACCGGGTTCGAGGCGCTGCAGAAGGCCACGATTTTTACCAAGTTGGATCTCCGCAGCGCCTACAACCTGATTCGCATTCGACAGGGGGATGAATGGAAGACGGCGTTCCTTACTCCAACAGGGCATTACGAGTAACTGGTTATGCCCTTTGGCTTAATGAATGCCCTAGCTGTCTACCAGCGGTTCATTAACAATGTCTTGAGGGAGGCGCTTGATCGTTACACCTACATCTACCTCGATGACATCCTTATCTATAGCCGGTCACTCAAGGAACACATAGGCCATGTCTGTTGTGTCCTTCAGCTTCTCCTAGATAATCACCTTTTTGTGAAATTGGAAAAGTCAAACTTCCATACCTCAATGGTGTCCTTCCTAGAATTTATCATATCCCAAGGCACCATGAGGATAGATCAGGCCAAGACCCAGGCAGTTACAGGTTGGCCACGTCCAACCTCACACTGGAAGGTCCAGCATTTCTTAGGCTTCGCGAATTTCTTTTGGAAATTTGTAAGGAATTACAGCGCGATAGCGGCCCCCCTATACAGCGCTGACCCGGAAAACCCCCCGCCCATTTCGATGGCCACCAGATGTCCAACAGGCATTTGATAGCCTCCGGGACCCGTTGACAGCGCCACCAGTCCTCCAACTCCCTGACCCGGAGGAGCCCTTTATAGTGGAGGTAGTTGCCTCTGAAGTGGGGGTTGGAGCAGTGCTCTCCCAACGTGTTGGGACCTCCCAAACTTCACCCCTGTGCCTACTTTTCTCGTCGGCTAACCCCCGCTGAACGTAATTACCCAGTGGGGGATCGAGAACTGTTGGTAGTGAAGTTGGCAATAGAGGAGTGGAGGCACTGGCTAGAGGGAGCCAAACACCCATTTCTAGTCTGGACAGACCACAAGAACCTGGCCTATGTTCAGCAGGCAAAGCGTCTCAATGCCCGGCAAGCCCGCTGGTAACTTTTCTTTGAACGCTTTGCCTTTACATTGACTTATAGGCCAGGTTCCAAAAATGCCAAGCCAGATGCTCTCTCACTGCTATGGTCTCAGGGTTGTGGTAAGATGGGTTCGGGGTCAGGGTTGGGCTCTCTCCCTCCCTGTGTTGTGGCAGCCCTGACCTGGCCTATTGAGACACAAGTGAAGGAAGCCCTCCAACGGCACCCAGGACCTGGGGACAATCCACCAGGCCGGATATTCGTCCGTGCAGCTAAGCAGGAAAGTGCTATTGTGGGGGCATGCGTCTCCATTTTTGGCCCATCCAGGGGTCACCAAAACCCTGGAGTTTTTACAACGTAGTTTTTGGTGGCCAGGTATGGAGGTGTCTGTCCGAGAGTTCGGGCAGCATGTGAAACGTGCGCTCGCAGCAAGACCCCCCAGGGGCCGTACCCCTGGGCTATTGCGACCTCTCCCAGTCCCCTCGCGCCCTTGGTCACACATCGCCCTAGATTTTGTAACGGAGTTGCCACCGTCCAAGAACAATACCGTCATCCTGGTTCTTGTAGACAGGTTCTCCAAGGCAAGCAAGTTCGTGGCTCTGCCCAAGTTGCCCAATGTCAAGGAGACAGCGGACCTCCTAGTCCAACATGTGTTCTGGGTCCATGGGATGCCTTGAGACATAGTCTCTGACCGGGGCCCTCAATTCGCCAGCCGGTTCTGGAAGGCATTCGGACAACCCTTGAGGGCCACCGTAAGTCTGTCATCCGGGTTTCACCCGGAATCCAATGGTCAGACTTAAAGGCTCAACCAGGAGCTAGGCCGTATGCTTCGGTGCCTCACTACCGACCATTCTAGTTCTTGGGCTGACCTTTTACCTTGGGCTGAATACGCTCATAATAAGCTGTGGCATTCAGCTATCGGCATGTCCCCATTCGAATGCCAATTTGGTTACCCCACGCCCATGTTTCCTGAACAGGAAGGCGAGGTAGGGGTCCCCGCAGCCCAACACTACGTGCGTCGATGCCGTCGTACTTGGCGCAAGGCTTGGGCCATCCTAAAGGCGAGTGTGGAAACCATGCGACGCAAGGCAGATCGCAAACGGCAGGTAGGACCCTCATACCGCCCAGGTCAGAGGGTCTGGTTATACTCCCGCGATATTTCCCTGAAGGGGCGAGCCAGAAAGCTGACGGCAAAATATTTGGGGCCTTTCAAAATTGTTAATTGACGCATTAACCCAGTCACATACAGATTGGATTTGCCTTCAGCCATAAAAATACACCCCACATTCAACGTGTCCAGACTCAAGCCCTATTTGTGTCAGACCTTAGCACCACAGACTTCGCCACCTCCCCCACGTACTGTCGCAGGGGGCCCTGCATACAGTATTACCTTGCCCTGTAGGAAGGTGGTGCTGGCTTCACATCTTTGCTCATGCATACGTGCCATTTAGCTCCACTGGTTGGTCAAAGGCACATACAGTGGGGCCTGAAAGTATTTAGTCAGCCACTTATTGTGCAAATTCTCCTACTTAGAAAGATGAGAGCGGTCTGTAATTTTTTATCATAGGTATACTTTAGCTATGAAAGACAAAATGAAAATGAAAGAATCTATTTGTAAATTATGGTGGGAAATAATCATTTAGTCAATAACACAAAGCAAGATTTCTGGCTCTCACAGACATGTAAATTCAATTTTAAAAAGCTTCCTCCTATATGGAGGGACCTGATGAATGACCTGCAATGGGCTGGGACCAAAGTAAAAAAGGCTACCATCAGTAACACACTACGCTGAGAAGGACTCAAAGGTGATTTTAATCCAATTCCTCATTAGATCAGTGGAAGCATTGAAGATGGAAAGTAGCTGGGTGTTTCAGCATGACAATGATCCCAAACACACTGCTTTGGCAAGGAAAGAGAGGCTCCATAAAAAGCATTATAAAGTCCTTCATGGCCTAACCAGTTTACAGACCTCAAACTCTGTTACCCAGCGACAGCCCCAAAACATCACTGCGCTAGAGGAGATATGCATGTAGGAATAGGCGAAAATACCAGCTACAGTGTGTGCAAACCTTGCAATCAAACTGTGTTCAGCTGCCCTATGCCATCAAAACCACCCATGTCATACATATAATTATCCAGCATAGCTACACTAACGTCAGAACGGCACGAGTGCATGCCTCATGTCAGGTCTGAGGGACGTGATCAAACTTGCACACTCTGTTGAAAAATTTTTTGCAGCTGTACCCACCTACAACATAAATGATGAGCTGCTGGCTATAGGGAAATAAGTAAGATGGAGCATTTTTTGCAGTGGTGTTGACAGGGATGGCGTCAAGCTGAAGAAGGAGTCGTATCAGGCAGGGGAAAGGGGGGAGTGTGATTCCCCCCGTCGGCATTAAAAGCCGGAGTTTGGGTTTTAAATTCTCTCTAAAGAGAGAGCTTTACATCAGCACAACTGTTTACAATGAGTGTAAAATGAAATTGAGGTACTTTGGAAACATGACAAATGCACGAGCCTGCTTGATATCACCCTGAACTAAAAGTTGAAAAATATATTTAATATTGAAAGTTGAGATTAAAAAATGTAGCAAATCTTGTTGCAATATAGATAAAAAGACAGAAGTATGTATTTTATTTGTAATGTTAAGTTTTAAAGATTTGCAAAATCTAAATGCACTCTGATTGTAAAGTCTGTATTTTCGTTTTGATTAAAGGTTATTGCACTATGGTAAACTTTGTTATTAATATATATTTTGAATGATTTGTTCATTGATTTTATGTAAGAAAAAGCCAGGCAGCAAAGCTAACCTAATACTGCTCATTTTAATTTAGCGCAATCCTATTTTTGTATAAATATAAAATGATACAAAAAGATTTGATACAGGAAGGAATCTGAAAGTACTGTTTTAAATAAATGTTCTATTTATTTACATTGTTGTTTCATTGAAAATTGTTTCTGAATCGAAAATCGATTCTAATCTTTTTGATAAGTGGATTTAGTCCATCAAGGTGACAAATTTTGAGCAGCTTCGTGAACTTAGATTTTAAAAATTCTTTGTCAAATAGAATTTTTGTTCATTTAAATGAGCAAAAGGTCTCCTCTGTAGCACAGGCTGCCATCTTTAGTGATGATTTTGTTTTGACTCACAAGGGAAGTTTTGTTCCGTCTCCTAGAAGTGATAAATTTAGTCCAGAGAGACGTGTACCCCAATTAAAATTGGCTGGTGTGTCTTCTAGGCCAAAGTCGTAGATGTTTTTATTGCCATGAGATTGGGCATCTTATTGCTGACTGCCCAGTGTTGAAAATTCACTAACCTTTATTGCGTCTTACCCCAGAGGACGTAATACATGTCCCGGGAAATACGGACGTATTCATATAATGGACGTTAAGATACGTTCTCCATTACTGTCATTATCCAGTTAATAACCAAAAACAGCATGCAGCGTGCTCTGCGTTCTCATAGTGTTACTTTAATTCACTTCAGAACTAAAGAATCTCGGGATGTTGTAGTGATTTATCTGCTGTTAAGCTTCATCCTCATCAGTGTTTAGTTTCAGGTGGAGGATCATCAAGGTGCTGCTTCGTGCAGCTCAATTCATCTTCACAGAGCTGCATGTTCCACATTCTTTATTTGTGTGCAGTGTAAAGCTCCCGCATTTTGGATTTAAACGGAAGCTTGTTTCAGCGTTAGCTGTGTTTCATTTCCAAGATTTATCAACTTATTTTGCAGACTCCGCCTCGTTCTGTTCTACACGCTATTTTTTTCCAGCGTTATTGATGCACCTCAGGTGACGTAAGTGGTTAAGACATTGCGAGTAACGCGGAAATAGTGCAACCCAACGAATCGATAATGGAAATTCATTATCGATACTTGGGATAATTTTTATCGATTTTATCGATTCGTTGTTGCAGCTGAATGTAGGTGTATTCCCAAACCCTCTGTAACTGTGAAGGAATGTTTCATTGCTGTTAGCAAAGAAACCGGGACTCAACATATAAAATATGCCTCCAGAATAAACAAAGCTATAGTAATTTTCCTGTCCAGTGTGGAATGATTTATGATGATTTAATTCATATCCGTTTTGTCTTTATCCAGTCCATCTAAAAGAGTTGCTCTAATGTCCCTCCTGTGATGCCGAATGATGCCAGCACCACATAGGAATTGTGCATAAAGCCAAGCACTCCACAGGTGCCGTGAGCGCACAACTTCCACTTCTCAGGTGTGTGGCAACAAGGCTGAAACAGAGCCGGAATATTCCGCATCGCCCAACAACATGCACAGTGAGATCGGTACACAACCCATTGAGGAAGGGACAGAGGCAGAGGGTATAAGGGGCGGAACCAGCCACCATACAGCACGCTTGTTAACCAGCTCTTGTTGCAGTTTGCTAGCATGCTAGCGGGAAGCATGGAGCAGGAAGAGAGCGCGATTCGACCCCCCTTTTGACCCCCCAGCGTTTGGTTTTTAAAGCCAGGAAGAGACATGAGCATGACTGTTTACAACGAGTATAAAATGAAATCGAGGTACTTTGGAAATATGACAAATATTTTTTTTAGCGACACGTCACCTGAATTGAAACAAGTTGAAAAATATATTTAATATTTAAGGTTAAGTTTTGAAAATGTAGTGAATGTTGGTGCAATATAGTTGAAAAGACTGCCATATGTATTTTATTTTTAATGTTACGTTTTAAAGATTTGCAGTATATAAATGCACTATGACTATAAAGCCTGTATTTTAGTTTCTATTAAAGGCAATGTCACACAATACGGGTGCGCGCTGTCCGGAGAGAGCGGCACAGCGCGGTGCGGATGCAGGAAGCGAGCCAGGCGACCAGGTAAGCGAACAAAACAGAGTTTATTTACAGAAGGCAGCGGGAAAACCGCTGAAGGCACGGCGGGACGTGCCGGGAGCAAAATAACAAAACTATTTATCGGCGGGAAGGCGCCGCTGACGGCACGGCGGAACGTGCCGGAATAAACAAAACACAACCGCAACACCCGAAGTAACATAAGCTAAGCTTAAGCTAATGCTGACCTGCCGGCCGACGGGAAACCACCTGCTTAAGACACCGCCGGCAGGTCACATGTGATCAGGTAGGACCCAATCCCTGTACGAGCGGATCGGGCCCTACCTACGGAAGCCCTACGAGGCCAAACCCGAAACACGGGTGACAGGTGGGAGTGGCCCAGCCCTCCCAACCTGACATATCGCCCCCCCAAAACAACCGGGGGGCAAAGCCACCCGGGGAGAGAGAAAAAAAACAACAAAAGGGGGCACGAGGAACGCGAGGCGGCCCCTACCAGGTGCGGGGACGACGTGACTGGGGGAGCGGAGGCGCCGTGAACCCGTGTGAGGGTGTGGGTAAAGTGACCCCTAGTGGTGCGAGGGGGATGAGACCCCTTGTGAATCCGAGGGGGTTGAAGACCCTTGAGGATGCGGGGGCACCGCAAACGCTTAGGAGCGCGAGGAGGACACGACCCCTTGTGTGTGCGGGCGGCGAGACCCTTTGTGAGGGCGGCAAGACCCCTTAAGGATGCGGGGGCGAGACCCCTTATGAGGGCAGCGAGACCCCTTGTGGGTATGTGGAGGGTGAGAACCCTTGAGGATGCGGGGGCGCCACAAACGCTTAGGAGCGCGAGGAGAACACGACCCCTTATGTGTGCGGTGACGTGGCTCCTCCATATGAGGGCGGCGAGACCCCATGTGGGTACGAGGAGGGTGAGAACCCTTGTGGATGCGGGGCCGCCGCGAGCGCTTAGGAGCGCGAGGAGGACACGACCCCTTGTGTGTGCGGTGGCGTGGCTCCTCTATGTGAGTGCTAGGGGAACGGGACCCCTTGAGGATGCGACGGCGCTGTGGCCCCTTGTGAGTGCGAGGCACCCCAACCCCCATGCGGGCTCCAGTGCGGGAGAGCCGAACCTGAATACAGGAACCCGGGGAACAGCGGGTTCGGGGACCGGAGAGACAACCGCGGGCCAAGGGGCGACTGGAGTACACATGACCGCAGGGGTGAACCGAGTGGACGCACAGGTGACCCGAGTGGACGCACAGGTGACCCGAGTGGACGCAGTGATGACCCGAGTGGACGCAGTGATGACCCGAGTGGATACGCTGATGACCCGAGTGGACGCGGTGATGACCCGAGTGGACGCGGAGGTGACCCGAGTGGACGCGGAGGTGACCCGAGTGGATGTGCAGATGACCCGAGTGGACACGGTGATGACTCGAGTGGACGCGTAGGTGACCCAGTTATGGTCCATGAACTGGGCTTGAACTGGTACAGAGTCCCAGGCGGGTGGAACCGCCCTCCAACCCTCCAGTCCAACAACCACCATATCCGGAGCGGGTGGCACATTGTCCTCAGACTGGGTCCGACCATCCAGCGCGGAGGCACAAAAGTCCAGGGCGGATGTGGTATGATCCCGAGGGGGGGAAAATAGACGGCCTCGGCCTCCTCCTCCTCCTCGGACCACAGGACTGCACCCCAGATGATGCTCTGGACACCCCGACTCAGCTCTCAGCCTCCCTCCTCAGACGCGAGGAGAGGCGCGTGGAGAGACGCGTGGAGAGACGCGAGGAGAGTCGCGAGGAGAGTCGCGAGGAGAGATGCGTGGAGAGACGCGTGGAGAATCCCGAGGAGAACTGCGAGGAGAACCGCAGTGAGAACCGCAGGGGGAACCGCGAGAGGAATCGTGGGGAAAACCGCGAGAGGAATCCCGGGGCGGAACCCCAGTAGCGGCAGACGGAGGGCGGAACCCCAGTAGCGGCAGACGAGGTCTCGCTGACAGCAAGGGGAGAGACCCTGCCGGCGCGGCGCGGCTCAATACGCGGGCAGAGAGGCTCGCAGACCGCGTTCCGAGGCTCGCTAACAGCCAGAGGAGGCACGCGATCGGGGCACAGCGGGATGGAGAGTAGCGTCCCCACAATCACCCCATAATCCGTGACTCAGTTAATTCCCCTTATCGCTCCAACCTCCGAGGAGCGAGGTTAGCGGGCAGGCTACTGTAGCCGATTGCTGCAGTGGGGGAAAGGCTATTGGCGTGGCTAGCGCCGGATTAATGGAGCCGGGATGACGAATGGCTAGGCTAACGCCGAGATAAGGTAGCCGGAGCTGCAGCGGACAAACTCGGCTAATAGCGGGGCTAGCGCTGAATTAAAGTAGCCGATGATGCAGCTGAAAAAGGCAGGGCTAACGCCGGGATAAAGAAGCCGATGGCTGCAGCCGGAGGTTACGGCTAATGGCGGCCTAGCACAGAAGCTAACACGGCTAATGCCGGGGCTAGCGCCGAATTAATGTAGCCAGTGCTGCAGCCGGAAAAAACGCGGCTACTGGCGGGGCTAGTGCCGGGATAAGTAGCCGGTGGCTGCAGCTGAAGAGGCGACTACTGGCGGGGCTAACGCCGAGTTAATATAGCCGGTGCCGCAGCCGGAGGAAGCGGCCGCTGGCATGCAAGATTTGATAAAGGAAGGAACCTGAAAGTATTGTTTTAAATAGATGTTTTATATGTTTACATTGTCGCGTCATCTTGTCAATCACATAATTTAAACAAAATTTAAAGACCATTTGAACTGAAAAAAAAAATCGGTTCTGAATCGAATTGTGACCTCAAAAATCGGAATCGAATCAAATCGCCAGACACTGAGAGATTCGCACCCCTACCGTCTTGATCGGATTTATGTACAGCAGAGTCAAAGAGTCAGGTTCTTCTGTAGTTCAATCCTTCCCTTTTCAATCATCATCTTGTTTCTGTCATTATATCCAGTAAGTCCTTTACAGAACAGAAATCCTACTGGCACTTTAATAACATATTAGTGCAGGACCACTTCTTCATAAACTTCTTAACTATTTTCTGGGAGACATAGATAGAAAAAAACCCAGTTTAATTCCCTTAAACAATGGATGGATATTAGTAAATCACAGATTGAATGCTTTGTCAAAATACACTGCTTTCAACACAAGTCTGTTATAGAACAAAATTAAACCTTGAACAGAAGAAGATGCTGCTAAAAAATCTGATAGAAGAAAGAGGCCATGGAGCTCTGGTATAAACACGATTCATGAAGCTCAACCACATTGATTTTGCAACATCATTCTTCTGCAGCTTAGAGGAAAAAGCCTGAAGAGAAAACAAAACTTTTTAAATTATTTACAGATACGGATAGACTGAAGATAACCAGGAAATAACGCAACACATTTTGCTGTACTATAAGGATCTCTACAGTATACTATAAAGATCTCCATAGCTAGTTCTGTAAAATAACTGCACTACAGAGCTACAACTGCAAGAACTGAACAGGACCGTTGCAGAGTTTTTGTCTGGCCAAGCACCAGGCATTAACATAGGAATGATTTAGAACAACCGTTGACCTTTGAGGAACTTACAACTTCTGAACATAAGCAATCTAAGGGGCAAGACCATGGGGCTAGATGGTTAACTGCAGAGTTTGATAAAATGTTCTGGCCTTTGATAAGACCCAATTCATATGTCTAAATTAAAGTGTATGGACTCTGGATCCTTTACACTCAGCTGCCCAAGGGCAGTAGTAACCATTCTGCCCAAAGAAGGTGACCATATCTGTTTAAAAAACTGGTGCCCAGTCTCCCTCCTTGGAATTGACTATAAGATCCTATCAAAGGCTTTAACTAATAGAATAAAAATCTGCATCAAATCAATCATTCATGAAGATCTGACCTTCTGTATCCCAGACCGTTTTATATTCTATAACCTATTTAAATACCAAGATAATAAGAGATTTATTGAAATATGCTGAAGTACAAAAACTGGAAATGGGGCTCATATCCTTGGACCAAGAAAAGGCATTGGATAGAGTGGATACATTTTTATCTGTTTAAGACCCTTAAAGCCTTCAGGTTTGCCTAAGATTTACATCATGGATCAAGTTGCTTTACACTTATGTGTACAGTTTACTTAAAATTAATTAAGGCAATAAGGCTGCAAAAGGGAATGGCTGCACCAAGAAAATGACTGTGACCAAGAAAAGAGCTTTCCTCCCACCACATTCTCATTTCTAAGAGAGTTTTGTCTAGTAATGCCCAAACTGTAGAAGTTGAACCTGGAAGGATTTTAATGGTAAAAGTAGAAATAAGGTTCTGTTGTTTTTTTTTTTTTTACTGTGTATGCCCCTAACAGTGATACAGTTAAGAGTATCATACAGAACCATGAACATGATGTCTTTGTAATAATGGGGGAAGATTGGAACTGCACGCCAAATTTTATTTTAGACAGGAAAACTGTTTGGGTTGGTGGACATGTAGAGGGAAAAGTACCAAAATATCAAACAATATACAGGGGCTAAAATTTCTGATAATAAAATACGTGTAGCCAGATTAGATCAATTTAGATCAAGAGAAATTTAGATTAGATCAAGAAAACCAATTAGAACCAAGTTTTTATGTGTTTTATCCATCCCAGTGGTTTTTCTGATCACTATTTGATCATTTTGTATCTTTTTTTAACATAGAAAAGAGTGCCTTGTTCTTACTGGTGTTTTAATGAGAAAATTTTACAGGATGAAATGTTTTGTTTAAACTTTGTGTCTTTCAGGAAAATGTGTAAAACTTTGAGAATATGAATGCATGGTGAATGCATGTTTGCTGGCTAAAGGGCAATTACAAACAAGTTGTACCAGAGCAATTTTATCATTACTTCCAAAGAAAGGGGACTTGGGACTTTTAAAAGTTCCCCCCGCAGAGTGAACGCTGGCTGCCACTGCTCTCCAGTATTATTATTTTGATTGTTTCTATTCCTATTGGCCATCACACTGCTGGGTTGACAGACTATTTACTCTGTGTTTTACAATGTAGGTGAGCCAGTTGTGCATAGCTGGTGACTTTTAGTTCCCCCTCGCGCCATAATCCGCTTCTTCCAGTAGGCTTCACCTGTCCGCAACTGACTGTAACTCATCTCAGTCATTTTTCATCTGCTCCCGTTCAAGACGGTCCATCTTCTCAGCAAGCTTAACCTTTGATAATCACTGCTCCACAATCCAGCAAGAAAAACTGCTATTAGAGTACAGCATGGTCTCAAACAGGATCTTTATTTGATCTTGATTTGTAAACAGTCATTTATCCACTTTTTTATCACCTCCCTGTATGTGCTCCCAGCACTTAGGCCATTACCCCATTAATGGAACACATCCATGGTATGACACATGCCAAAGAACTTTACCCCCAAAATGTACTCGAAGCATTCCATACTATTTACACACCAAATAGAACAATCACAACATAATTCTATTAGGGCTGCAACAACTAATCAATAAAATAAATAAAAATCGATTATCCATAGTATCGATAATGAATTTCCATTATCGATTCGTTGGGTCTCGAAATTTCCGCGTTACTCGCAATGTCGCAACCGTAAAGCCTGTAGCGCTTCAGTAACGCTAGAAAATCATAGTGGGTTGAACAGAACAAGGCGGAGTCTGCAAAACAAGTTGATAAATCGCACAAATGAAACACAGCCAATGCAGAAAACACGCTTCCGTTTAAATCCAAACTGCGGGAGCTTCACACTGCACACAAATAAAGAACGTGGAATGTGCGAGCTCTGCGAACATATACTGACCTGCACAGAGCACCACGGTGATGATACACCTCCTGAAACTAAACACTGATGAGGATAAAGCTGAAGAGCAGATAAATCACTACAATGTCCCAAGTTTCTTTAGTTGAAAGTAAATCAACGTAACGCAACATAACATTATCAGACCCGCAGAGCAGTTTCATGCTGTATTTGGTTGTTAACTGGATAATAACAGTGATAGAGAATGTGTCTTAACGTCCGTTATATGAATATGTCCGTATTTCCCAGGACATGTCCGTATGTCATGTCCTGTCCCGGGCGTCCCGGTTTATTTTTTAAAGTGAGGAAATGTCCTGGTCGGCGGCACGGTGGCTTAGTGGTTAGCACGTTCGCCTCTCAGCGCTAGGGATTTCCGGTTCGAATCCCCATCTGGGTGGAGTTTCCATGTTCTCCCCGTGTCTGCGTGGGTTTCCTCCGGGTTCTCCGGTTTCCTCCCACAGTCCAAAAACATGGATCAAGTTAATTGAATTCTCAAAATTGCCCCCTATAGAGTGTGTCTGTGTGAGTGAGTGTGTGCCCAGCGATGGCTTGGCGCCCTGTCCTGGGTCTGTCTGCCCAGCGCCCGAGACGTTCTCCCCTGGATGGGCATGGGGAACCCCACCGCGACCCTAATAGAGGATAAGCGGGAGATAATGAATAAATGAATGAATGAAATGTCCTGGTTTTTAGCGGATCATGGATCATGGCATGGCGTAAAAGTACGCGGCTTTAAATGTCCCGGTACTGGGACACTGCACTTTCAGACCGCGTCGAGACAAACGGGAAGCCTTGTACACAGTGTGCAAAGCAGCCACATATGTCTCGGTGTCCAATTGAAATTTCACACAAGAGGTATTTTTTTTGTTAACTGGCTAATTTGTAAATAATTTTTTTCAATAGCTGATTGTTAATTAGTACATTTGTTAATTTATTTTTTTCCATATTTCATTGTTAATTAGTTCATTTGTTAATTATTTTTTTCCATAGCTGATAGTTAATTAGTTCATTTGTTAATTTTTTTTTTCCAATAGGCTACAGAACAGACAATATTTGGTTCATTACTGTGGGCAACTGAGTATTATGTGTTATTTGGAATTTACTTTTGTTGTTAAGTGAGGGATGTTTCGATGATGCATTATTTCTTTCATTGTGCTTTTCATTAATTACAGGAAATGTTAACTTAAACATTTTGAATAAAATTACTATATATAATACTATACTATAGAATAATTTTACTGAAAAAAAATCCATCTTTGGATAAAAGCACCTGCTAAATGATTAAATGTAAATGTAAATACATGTAAAAAAATATATATATATATATTTATCCGATTCATCGATTAATCGAAAAAATAATTGACCGATTAATCAATAATCAATATGATCGTTAGTTGCAGCCCTAAATTCTATGCATGAATATAAACATTATTAATCATTTTAACTTCTTATAACAAGTTCCCATAATGCTCTGCAGGTGGGTGGGCGGGGCCCGGTCCACACATATTTCAGTGACGCTACAGTATTGTAAAACATCAACAGCTATACTACAACTTTTATTGTTGGTAAAAAAATCTTTGATTACAAATACCTGAGGATTATTTTCTTTGGTTACATTTTTTTTTTTGTTGCAATCACAGAATTTAGAATCCAAATTAAAACTAATAAAACATGTTTTTCGGATGCACAATTCACAATCCCTTTGTTAAAAAAATACTATATACTGCCTATAGTTCTAAACACTTTTATTACAAGAGAGTTTATGGTTACGAGTATTTTCATACTCGCCGTGCATACTCTTGCATTAGACGTATGCATTTGTACATATGATTAATTTGACATAAGTAAGGCACAAGAGTCAGATTACAAATGCTATTTAATGAATGCAACGTCCTGATAAAGTTTCAACCAAAACCACCAAAAAGAACAATAAAAAAATAATAAGAAAGTTTTATTTCATTTACACCAAAACATCACCTTGCTATATTTATCAAAAATAAACATACAAAATGTTTAGGAATTTTTAGGGATGAAAGCAGAACATGCCAGCATGTTTAGACTCTAATTATATATACACTCACCGAACATTTTATTAGGTTCAGTTCATTGTTTCTGCACTTTCCTAACAGATGGACTTTGTAGTTCAACAATATACATTCTATAGTTTACCTGTTTCTTTACATGCTTTGTTACTTCCCTTTACTCTGTTCTCTAATGATCAGGACCCCAATAGAGGAGGAATTATTCGGCTGGTGGATGAAGTTGGATCAAACCTGTATGTTCTGATTGATGTAATGTTCTCTATCTATCAGCACTGCTGTGTCTGATCCGCTCATACCAGTACAGCACACACTAACACACCGCCACCAGGTCAGGATCACTGCAGTACTGAGGATCATTCACCACCCTAATACCTCTTTGTGGGGGGGGTCCTGATCATTAGAAAACATGAAAGTGGACTAACGAAGTATGTAGAAAAACAGGTGGATTACCGAATGTACAGTACAAAGTCCATCTGTAAGTGCAGAAATGAGCTGTACCTAATTAAATGGCCGTTTTAAATGATTTTAAAGTTTTATTTAAACATATGCTTTGCACATTTCACAGTGCCATGTTTTTTCCTTATCAGGAAGTGAATTTGCAGTCATTCCAAGGCACTTAGCATGGAACCACCTTTTGCAGTTTCAACATTTTATCTACTAAGCAAAATAAGTGTATGAATAATAAATGAAAAAAAAAAGTGTGTGGAAAAGACATAGAAAATACTTAAACCATTTGTATTTTCATAAACCTCATTATAAAACAGGTAGATTCATTCCTTAAATCTAATTGGCTGAGCCGTTTGTTCAGCCTTAACATTATTGACAATAAAATAATGCATTTTATATCACACATTGATATAAATGTGAAATGCTCAGAGGTGTGTGTTCTGTAATTTGGCCACTAGGTGGCATTTGGTTGTTAGATAAATGAGAAACCTGTTACTCAGCAATCAGCTTTACTTTAAAAACCAGACTATATTGCTCACGAAAGACCAGATTACTTATAATTTTTCTTTCAATAAATGCATATATGAATCACCATGTCAAATATTTCAATATGACATACATATGCCTTTCATACAAGATTTATGACACCTCCATATGCATCAAAAAACCTATAATTTTATGTCTGGTTCATAGTCACTTCTGTAGCACTCTGGCAGTTTGTTTGTTTGTTTGTTTAACGCCCCGTATACTCTTAGGTTATTTACAGGGCAAAAGAGGTTAGGTATGCAGCTAGATGTCCATACTAATTAATTTTATATTTGAAACTTCAATCTGGTGATCTTTAGGTAGGCTAGGACTTTTTTTGTTTTTGTGGGTTTCAGTGCTTCCTTTAGTGTCTGTGGTATTTTATTAGAGCGTGTGCATGGGTGAGTCTGGTGTGTCCAACACGGCATCTAGAAATGGTGACCTGGTCTGTTTTGTGTTTGGGCTGTGATCTGCTTTGGATAGGTATGATGGGACATATTTCCTGTAGTTTATTTCTTGTTTAAGCATTCCATTCCGTTTGCCATAGTTTTTTAATGTATGGTGTGATGAGAAGGATGGCGTCTGTTCAGAAAGTCTGTCAAATACTTATTTGGGTGAGTGGTTGAGTTTCGTTTTTTTTGTCAGATCCATGATGATATTTGGTTTGATTAATTTCCAGGGTGGAAGAGGTTTTGTATACGTGTTACTGATGAAGTCCATGCTTAGATAGATTTTTTTGCAGATGTTGATTCATTCTTGCTCCAAGGGGTCTGATGAAAGTAGGTTTTGATATAAATATAGGGAGTAGAGATGTAGTGGAGACAGTTCGGTAGGCTGGGTTTTGTGGGTTGTCCTTAAGTTTTATGATGTATTGCAGTGAGTTTTGTTCTTCTGTGTTCAAGAGACAGTTCTTGGGATTCAGTGTACAGACTTTGCATCGGGGATGTTCTGTAGGCTCCTAGGGTTAATCTTATGCCAGAGTAGTGTATTGAGTTCAGTCTGATTAGATACGACTTTCTGGTGGCACCATATATTATGCTACCATGGTCAAGCTTTGACCTGACTAATGCTCTGTACAGCTGGATGAGGGGTTGGAATTTCTTTATTGTATGTATGTGTTGGATAAAATAAAGTTTTTTGTCCAAGATAAGTCCTAAGAACTTTGCCTCTTTTGCAAAATTTATGGGTGTACTGTCAAAGTGAAGTTGTGGCTCGGGGTGGACACCTTTCCGTTAGAGAAGTGGATACCTGTTGTTTTCTCTCTGGAAAATTTGAAGCCATTTTCGATGGCCCATCTTGTGGTGTTGTTAAAATTTTGTTGTAGTTTGTGTTCAATGTTTGTCATGTCATTGTCCCTCATTCCTATGCAGAGGTCATCCACATAGTACCTAGGGTAATCACCTTGGCCACACTGTTAATCTTTAGGTTGAAAAGTGTAACTGATAAAATGCTTCCTTGTGGGACTCCCATTTCTTGGATATGTCTTTCTGAGAGGCTTTCTTTTATTTTTACTTTAAAATGTCTGTTTTTAAGAAAGCCTTTAATGAAAATTGGCAATCGTCCTTTAAAACCAGCTTAATGTGGGTCTCTCATTATGCCATATTTCCAGGTTGTGTCGTAGGCTTTTTCAATGTCAAAAAATATATCGACAGCATGATCTTTCTTTATAAATGCATCTTGGACGAAGGCTTCCAGTCTTACCAGGTTGTCTGTTGTGCTTCTCTTTTTCCTGAAGCCACTCTGGAAGTCACTTAGAGTGTTATTATTTTCTAATTGCCACATTAGTCTGTTTTTAATCATGCTTTTCGTTGTCTTACATAAGCAACTGGTCAGGGTATATGGGCCTGTAGTTGGATGGTATGCTGTGATCTTTCCCAGGTTTTGGGATGATTGTCACCTCTCTTCATGCATCTGGTATCTTTCCAGTATCCCATATTTCATTAAACATTTTCAGCAGTAGTATTTTAAATGTAGTTGATAGATGTTTTATCATTTGGTAATGAATATTGTCTGGACCTGATGCTGTGTTATGTGCTTTCTAAATAGCAATGTTTAGTTCTTCCATGGTAAGGGCTTGGTTATTGGTTTCTGTATTCTTGGATTGAAAGTCGATTTTTTTTTTTTCTTTCTAGTTCTCTTATTTTTGAAATTCGGAAGCACAGTTACTGCAGGCAGATGCTTTTTGGAAAGCTCCAGTTAATTGTTGGGCTATTTCCTTTTCTGTTTCAATTATTTGTTGTAAACCAGGGGTTATGTCTCTTTGTTGATTTTGAGGGTGTTTTTGGTATTGTCTCTTCTGTTATTTCTTTAAGTGTAGTGGTGAACCAGTTCATGTCCATGGGGTATTTGACTGGGTTTGTGTTTTTGTTGGCAGAGTGTTTGGAAGGCTTGCCAGTTTGCTGCGGAAAACTTCCATCGTTGGGGGAGAGGGGTGGACTGAGGTTTTTCTGGGGTTATGCAAATTGGGAAGTGGTCGCTTCCGCAAAGGTCATCCCACACTCCCCATGTGAATTCTGTGAGTAAGTCCGGTTGACATATAGACAGGTCTGGGGTGCTGTATACTCCGTGCCCTGGGTGCAGATATGTGTTTTTATTTGTTTTCATCAAGTAAAGTTGGTTTGAGTTGATAATTTTCTCCATAGTTTTTCCTTGTTTGTTGGTGTCTCAGCTCCCCTATAATGGGTTGTGTCCATTGAAGTCCCCTACTAGTAAGAATGGTGGGGAAGTTGTTCTAACAGGTACTCCAGTGCTGTTACTGAGATGTCGGTATTTGGCGGGATGTATATGTTGCATATTGTTAGTGATCTTTGTATAATATTTGATAAACGGATGGCCACAGCATGAGTTTGGGAGTTCAGCTGTATGTGATTGTGTGGTATATTTTTCCTTATGAATATGGTGGTTTTTCCTGCTGGTCTGCCGATATTTGAGCCATACCTGTGGTATGCTACGTAGTCCTTTAAATATGTTTTACTGTTTGGTATTAGTTAGGTTTCCTGAAGGCAGATTACAAGTGGTGTCCAACCTCTTTCATTTCTATTTCATTCAGGTCTTTGCTTCGAAACTCCATAGGTGTTTTGGATTGTGGGTTGTTTAGTTTCTTATTTGCTTTTTTGCTGTTGTTGTCATCATCTGTACCTGTAGGGTTTCCAGCTGTTTGTATAGCTATGTTGGAACACTGAGTCATTGAGCACTTTGTTTTGGTTTTGAATTGTTCTTTTTGAGGGGGGGGCAGAGCACATTTGAGTTTGTCTTCATTTAACCACGTGATATCGGTTTGACAAGCTATTGATTGCGATGATTTTACTCACTTCATCTTCATTTCAGTTTTTTGGCTTCCGGATGACTTAGTTTCCTGGAGTATTATATTCTCTGTATTTCTTTCTCTTTTATTCAGGTTGGGCATGTTTCCTTCAGATAGGAATAAAAATTGACAATTCAGAGCCAAGGCCAGGCAGCAGACAGTATGGCCTAACCAACTGCCTGCGAACTGCCAGGAGTCGTCACCAACAATAACTAGGTTCCATACCATTAAGACAGTTATCAAGTATCGCAGTGAGCAAAAAACAAAAACAGTCCAAAAAGTGTGCCAAAAAAATCTCATTAATATCAATACAACCTCAAGTAATGTAAGAAACACTTTTAAGTTAAAACTTGGGTTATTAAACATTAGGTCACTTTCATCAAAATCAGCTCTAGTTCAAGAAATAATAACCGATAACTTCCTAAATGTCTTTTGTCTCACAGAGACCTGGATTAGGGCCAATGAATACCTAGCATTAAATGATGCCTCTCCACCTGGTTATACTTATGCTCATAAACCACGTCTTAGTGGACGAGGAGGTGGAGTGGCTATGATCTATAAAGAAAACATAAATGTAACACTTAATAATAAGTATGAGTCAAAATCTTTCGAAGCTCTTGTACTCAACATAA
>JAFMOD010001262.1:411600-430075 GCA_019802435.1 Corydoras maculifer | reverse complement strand
CATATAGTTTTCCAGTTTTTAGTTTTTCCATTTGTTAAATGTCTCTACATGGCTGTCCTACATTGTTGTTGCTGCCTGGCCGCTCAAGGAGGATGAGTCCCCCACTGAGTCTCGGTCCTCCCAAGGTTTCTTCCTTGAATAACAACATAAAAGGGAGTTTTTTCTTGCCACTGTCGCTTCGGCTTGCTCTTTGGGGGTTTAAAAGCTTTTCATTCTGTAAAGCTGCTTTGTGACAATGCACTGTTGTAAAAAGCGCTATATAAATAAATAACTTGAACTTGTTTTGTCTGATGCAGGGTGTGGGCCCCCACCGCTCTTTTCACAAGGGCTGGCATGCACTTCTTCCCCACATTTGTGACAGGTAGCACTGACTTTGCAGGTCAAGGATCCATGGCCATACTTTTGGCATTTGAAGCACCGAATTGGGTTTGGAATGTAGGGTTCCACCACCACTTTTATGTACCCTATTGCCAGTTTTGCAGGGAGGATGGTTTTGTTAAACGTGATTATATACGTTTTTGTTTTGCACAGCTTGTTTTTTGATCAAAATTCTTTTCACGTTTGTTACGTCTTGTGGTGCTAATTCCTGAGCAATCTCGGCTTCTTCCATGTCCAAAAGGTCTCTGCATCGTATTATGTCTTTGCAGCTAATAAGTGTTGGGTGGGGGAAGGCTTTTGTTTCGATGATGGCAAACGATTTAGTACGTTTTCAGCTTGTACCTTTTTGATGCATTCTATCAGGCTCTGTCCTGATCTGAGTTTCTTTGCCTCTTCAACTGTACCAGCGATACACTCATAATGCCTTGACAGTTTGGTTAGGCTATAATCAGGTTGTATAGATTGCAGAATAATGAACCTGGGCCAGTTTTCCACAGGGCCATATAGATTGCTTCCAGTCTGTGGGTCCAGTTCATTATAAAGGTCTAGTAAACAGCGTTTGTGAGTTTTAGTTTCCATGTCTAGACTAAGAACAGTCTTAGTATATTGTTTATTAACAAAAAATTATCTCCAACAAAAATACAGAGGGTAAAAAACCAAAAGCGACAATGAAGAGGAAGTACGCACACAGATTCCTATGGATGGCGTAACCCGTGATGAAAACGATCACTGAAGTCATCCAGGAATAAACACTAACAAACAAACTGCTAAAAACTCAAACAGAAAATCCGGCATGCCCTCAATGAAAGCGATCGCCGACGCAGAGGTAGAAGGCAGAAGTCCAAAATGGAGCAGAGTCAATCCTAGGAGGAATGAGAGCAAATACACAACATTGAGGGCCATGAACCAACGCGAAGACGGAAGCCGTGATGGGACTAAAATAGAAAAAAAAAGGAGGAAAAGGAAACAGGTACTCCAGTACTTAGGAACAATGAGTGGCATTAATTAAACCCTCAGACAAATTAGAGAAAAGTGCTGGTGAAACAGCAACAGAGGAGGCAGGTGTGACAGAATGCCCTCTTCTTTGAAGCCAATGTTGGTAAGCCATTGGCATTGGTAAGCCAATGTTACGCTGACAGTGGTGCCCAACTTTTCAAAAAATGCACCCTATACTGCAGAAGTGAGTTGGAGGCCCCGTCAGAAAAAATGTCCTCAGAAATAACGAAAAAAGGAGATAAAATAAGAAAAGAGAAGTTCTGGAGAGCTGAGGGAAGAGCTGCCAACCAAATAATCGTACCACACGAGAGAACCAGTCACAGAGTAATCACTGTAGTATAACCCTCAGAAACAGGAAGAGCAAAACAAAATCGATGGCCACATGGGACCAAGGACGAGAGGGAACCGGTAGAGGCATAAGTTTCACAGCAGGTAAAATCTTAGGGGTCTTGCAGGTAGCATATATTGAACAAGAACTAATTATATGCTGAATATCAGAATTTAAAGTCTCCCACCAATACTTATGTTGAAGAAGCTGTATGGTACGATTGTTATACTCGCCTACCTAGAGATTAAAGCGGCTGCGCATAGGAAGCGCTGAAGGGAGCCAGGCATGCAGGTAGCAGGGAAATGGAAATTTATTTAAAGGTGTAGTAACACCACAAAACAAAGGTAACCGACGAGTGAACATAATCTTAAACCACGAAGTGCACCGAGGACAGGGAAAGAAGGAAATAAATACAAATGAAAACCAATCACGTGCATAACACAACCAATGAACAAAAAGAGATAATTAAACAAACTAAATACCATTAATGAAAGTAAATTAACAAACATAGAACAGGTGCCCTAGGCCCTACCCCCGCCCCTACGGTCGAGCAACGGGAGGACGCGACCAAGAAAAAATAAATAAATAAAAATCCCGGGGGGACCTTGAGCCCTCTGGCAGTGCAGTTCGGTGGACGCCCTCTGCTGATGAGGCGTGGGATGTGCCCTGTGGCTTTATGTCAAGGTGGACGCCCTCGGTGGATCAGGAGGGAACCACGCCCTCTGGCTGCGTGGTCCGGTGGGTGCCCTCGGCGGATCAGGAGGGAACCATGCCCTCTGGCTGCGTGGTCCGGCGGGCGCCCTCGGCGGGTGTGGAGTGGGCCACGCCCTCTGGCTGCGTGGTCCGGCGGGTGCCCTCGGCGGATCAGGAGGGAACCACGCCCTCTGGCTGCGTGGTCCGGCAGGCGCCCTCGGCGGGTGTGGAGTGGGCCACGCCCTCTGGCTGCGTGGTCTGGCGGGTGCCCTCGGCGGATCAGGAGGGAACCACGCCCTCTGGCTGCGTGGTCCAGCGGGCCCCCTCGGCGGGTGTGGAGTGGGCCACGCCCTCTGGCTGAGTGGTCCGGTGGGTGCCCTCGGCGGATCAGGAGGGAACCACGCCCTCTGGCTGCGTGGTCCGGTGGGCGCCCTCGGCGGGTGCGGAGTGGGACACGCCCTCTGGCTGCGTGGCGAGGTGGGTGCCACTGGTGCACTGACTGGGCGGCGAGCGGCCCCTGGACCTCGAGCAGCTCCTGGACCTCGGGCTGGGCGGCGAGCGGCCCCTGGACCTCGGGCTGGGCGGCGTGCGGCCCCTGGACCTCGGGCTGGGCGGCGTGCGGCCCCTGGGTGCGGCCCCTGGCCCGCACGCTGGGTGGACCTCCAGCTCAGGATCGCCATCCTGCACACAGTAGAGGTACACCCCCACTGCTACACCAAAGAACAGGGCAATCTCTGTCTCGTACTGTCCAGGATTCACCCCATTGCCGGCACACTCCTCCATATTAACGGACACAAGCGGTAACTCCGGTACCGCCCCCTCCTTACGGCTCCGGGACGGCGGGCTGCGCATAGCGGCGCACTCGCGGGCACGACGGAGGGCACCGCGAGTACGAGGCTATACGCTATACGGCCCCCGCAAAGAAAAATTTTTAAATTGGCTTACCTGGGCTCTGGACTCCCCAAAGTGACTGGCACTTCGTGATGTTACACTCGCCTACCTAGAGATTAAAGCGGCTGCGCATAGGAAGCGCAGAGCCGTTGCGCTCTAACGTGCTGAAGGGAGCCAGGCGCGCAGGTAGCAGGGAAATGGAAATTTATTTAAAGGTGTAGTAACACCACAAAACAAAGGTAACCGACGAGTGAACATAATCTTAAATCACGAAGTGCACCGAGGACAGGGAAAGAAGGAAATAAATACAAATGAAAACCAATTACGTGCACAACACAACCAATGAACAGAGATAATTAAACAAACTAAATACCATTAATGAAAGTAAATTAACAAACATAGAACAGGTGCCCTAGGCACCTGTTACAACGATCAACATCGGGCTGTCCGGAACATAAAGAAGTATGAACCCAAGTGACCGAAAATTAATGCGGATGGGCACTGGAACACACAAGAGACCTGGTGATGCTCCCTCCCAGATTCAGGAAGTAAAAGCAAAAGGGCATCAGCCTGCAGGTTACGATTACCAGGACGGTAAGAGATGATAAAATTAAAACTGTTTAAAAATAACAACCATCTGAACTTACGAGCGTTAAGACGGTTGGATCCCTTAAGGTACTCAAGATAAGATTTCTGTGGTCAGTGATAAGGGATGTTTAGCGCCCATAAGCCAATGACGCCACTCCTCAAGGGAGATCTTGATAGCCAACAACTCTCCATCAGCAATGCTGTAGTTGCACTCAGCAGGAGACAATTTACGGGACAGGAAAGCAACCGGACGACAAGCAGAACCTCCAGTTCCCGCCGAAAGAACCGCTCCTATTCCATTAGACAATGCATCCACTTTAACAAAGAATTGTGAATCAAGGTCCGCATGTGCTAATGCTGGGGTGTTAGTCAATTTGGATTTAAGGTAGTAAAATGCACAATTCACATCAGTTGTGGAGGTTTACCCCAAAGTAAGTTAGTTAGGGGCAAGGTAAACGAACGAATGAAGTTTTTGCAAAAAGTTGCAAAACCCCAATAAAATGCTGTGATTCTCAAATGGAACTGGGTACGGGTCAATCCATGATAGTATTAACCTTCCCAGGGTCCATCTGTAGACCCTTGGTGGATATTAAAAAGCCCAGAAACGATACGCTAGCCTGATGGAACTCACACTTATCAGCCCATACAAATAACTGGTTAAAACTCCTTCGGACCTTACATCCATTGAAATGGACATGACATATTTATGTCTCTAAACCAATAAATACTCTACAATTGAATTATGTCAGTGTAACTTGTGTGTCCTGTGCTCACTGTTGGTTATCGAGTGTGAAAATACACTCAAGGAGAAACAGAGTCCGGTCTTTTCTTTTTATTCTGGTTAAAACAGAAAAAGCATTAACAGTGCAGCTGCATGTGCTCCTATCTCAGCAAGGTTAATTCTCATCTCAGGTACAACCCAAATACTTATATTATATTCATATTTAAATTCATATAACGATAAATAACATTCTGCTTTACACTCTATGCATTTCAATATGGCTAAAAGAATCAAAGATGAAATCACACTTGCAACTTACACATGCTTACAATATAAAACACAAAACACATTTTAAAACAAGGCCTACCTGGTTAAAACAGAAAAAGGATCAACAGTGCAGTTGCATGTGCTCTTATCTGTACGTGAAAAGTAAAACAAAATTACCATGACCGACAGAAATAGCAATATTTGCAATACAGACTAGCAATTCCGTAACACATGGTCGGAAAGTTTACACAAAAATAAAACACATACATATTATAAAAAAAACATCAGTTGTTTCACTTATACACTAAGAAACCACTCATAACCACATACAAAAATCAAAACCCTCGACTTTTACAACTCTACAATGTAAAAACTTTAACATAAAGACAGCTCTATAAATCGCACTTAGCTCAGCAAAGTTAATTCTCATCTGAGGTAAGTGTGGAACATAAACACCAGGTGGCTCCAAGACACATCTTTGTTTTTTTGTTTTTTTTTGTGAAAATTCAATTACAATCTTTTTTTATACAATCAAAATCATTTTATAACTTTGAGCACGCCCTCAGAGAGTGATAGACATCGGACAAGACATCATAGTGGAGCGACTACAAAGAGGGAGGAGTAAGTACCCAATTTTAATCCAAAATATAAATTTATGCTCATGCTGTTATTATTGTACAGGATTTTTAAAAAGTCTGATGTCCATTGTAATATAAATATAAATGAACGTCTCATAAATGGAGAGCTATCCAAACTTGACTCCTTGAATTCAGCAGATGAAGAGGATGGAACCAGAACTGAGATAGATGGTAAGTTGATAAGGTCGTAAGAAATTAAGAGGTTTTTTTTATTCCTAATATGCACTTTTTCCAGTGTGAGTATACATAAAATGAGGTAAAATGTGATTGTTTTGTTATTCCAATTAGAGAGAGACAATGGGATAGGTTACTTCTATGCCAGAAGAACTTGATGTGGCAGATGAGATTGAGATAGAGGAGACAGGCAGTGCAGGGACAGAGGAGGCTTGCAGAAGGACAGAGGAGGAGAGCATGAGAAGATGACTGTAACCGGGAAGGAAGAAATCAAGTGGCATCACAGGTGGTACATTACAATCATTGACACATTCTTCAAGAATCCTCCAATTCATGAGAATCCATGAACCCCATGAGACCCTATGAATACTTCACACGGTGTATATATTATATGAAATCTTCAATTTGATGGCAGACAGCACAAATTTTTATGCCATGCAAAGTGCTACACAATGTTTCAACTAATTCAGGAGAGATCAAAACCGTAATTGGTCTCCACCTTGCCATTGGAGTAATGAAAATGCCAAGAGTCTCCATGTACTGGGAAACTGGGATGGTAATACATTGGTATTTTTCAAAACACTATTCCAGCTCCGGTAATATTTGAATTTGGTTAACAATTTGGAGAAGCCAGCTGAGAACAATGATGTGTTTTTCAAGGTACGTCCTCTTTATGATGCAATATACGCAGTAGATGCTTGGAGCTTTCACTAGGGGAGAAATTTTGCATTGACGAACAAATGGTGCCATTTCGTGGAACTTTGTCTGTCAAACAATGCAGCAAAGGCAAGCCACACCCATGAGGGGTAAAAATATATGGTTCCTTGTAGCTGCTCACATTCAGTACAAGTCACTGACCTTGGCCTACAGGATTATTTCTTGATTTTGCTCCTCTTACCTTAACTCTAGCTTTACAAAATCCACTCTGGCTCGTTCACTTCGCTCCAGTGATGATTGTCGCCTGGTGATTCCACCTTACCAAGGAGATAATTCTCACTCCGTGGCGTTCACCACTGCAAAATGGAGGAACGATATTCCCAACTCTCTCCATAAAGCAGAGTCACTTGGCATTTTTAAGGACCTACTGAAGACGCATATTTTTAACAAATACCTGTTGTAATATATATATATATATATATATATATATATATATATATATATATATATATATATATATATATATAATTTTATACTTTTTTTCTCATTTTGTCTCTCATAGTTCCAGTAATACTGGAATTTAATGAAATTGTGCTTCACGTTCCCTCATGGTGGTTTGTGTGAGATGAATTGCATGAATTCTTTTTCTGACCTCAGAAGAAGTAACTTTTAGTAGGTTTTTGTATGATGTCAATTACAGGCCTCTCTCATCTTTTTAAGTGAGAGAACTTGCACATTTACACAAACTCCAGCCAGTCTTGACTCATTGTTTCCATTTCATTAAGTGTTGGCTTTACATCCTCATAACACATGCGAACGTATGTTGAAAATTGAGATCTACCAACAATCGTTGTGGAATGCTGCTGCTGATCTATCTTTTCTGATATTTAATCACAGTCTGGCATTTTGGCTGTGCCTATCAAACTTGCAAGCAGTAATACTGAACAAAATGGTTTAAATATGGTTTCTTCCAGTGAGGTGGTATTGTGGCAAAATGTGATTGGTGGAATTGTATGTTCATTTCACAAATTTTGACCTTGACTTGCCATAGTAAGGGAATCATACAGCAAACACTTCGTCTGATGAGGCAATTTTGAAATGGCACGTTCAGTTGCATCCAAATGCAGGGTCACAGGTGCTTTCCTCCTAAGATGTTGCACTAGTATGCCAATTCCTGTTTCTGTATGCATATGTACACCGGATAAGTCCACCTGACCTTGCTGTATATAACCTGGAATTTAATGAAATTGTGCTTCACGTTCCCTCATGGTGGTTTGTGTGAGATGAATTGCATGAATTATTTTTCTGACCTCAGAAGAAGTAACTTTTAGTAGGTTTTTGTTTAGGCTTTAAGCTCTGCTCACCATAGTACTAAGATGAGCAGGAGGCACAGAGAGATGAGTGGAGGAGGAGGAGCTAAGCAGATGTGAGGAAGATTTGGCAGATATGAGGGGGCAAGATTATGGATGACCTTAAATGTGTGGAGGATTTTGAATTTTATTCTTTATTTAACAGGAAGCCAGTGTGTAAATTTAATTGGTTTATATTTAATTGGTTTAAATTGGTTTAAATTAAGCACACTGCATAAAGGTATATTTTATAACGTCTGTTCTTTTAAGAACATTGACAACGTTAATTTCCATGGTTACACTGCTAATTACAACGGTAATTCGGAAGCTGGAGTACGTCAGGTCGCAACGTGATAATATAGCTCTCCTGATACTTATGCAGCCAATGAGGTTTGTGATCTGTTAGTATACCAATTATGTTTATGTAAAGTTTATTACCTTTTCTAGCGTTAGGGTGAATTGATATGTAACACGGTTCTAAATCAAGAGGTAAATTCGTGTGTATCCAAAAACATGGATCAAGTCAATTGAGTTCTCCAAATTGGCCCATATTGAGTGTGTATGCGTGCGTGTCTGTGTGAGTGAGTGATAGATTGGCACCCTGTCCTGGGTGTATCTGCCCAGCGCCCGAAACGTTCTCCCCTGGATGGGCATGGGAAACCCCACTGCAACCCTAATATAGGATAAAGCGGAAGATAATGAATGAATGAGCTATGATGGTTTGGTTTTAGACAGGCAGAGAGAAATATTAAATGAGAGAAGGAAGTGATCAGATATACGCAGATCATCAGCTGTACAATTTGTATGGGTGAGATCAGAACAACAAATGAAGTCCATTAAGTATTTGTGTGAGTAGGAAAAACAATGAATTAATTAAATCCGAAATTCACGAGGCAGAAGGAAAAGTCTCTGGAGAGAAGAAGATTACTGCAGTACATGTGTATTTGAAAGTCCCCCAATAATATTATATAAGGTCAAGGAGCAGATAGGCAAAGTCAGTTAGAAAGTCCTTGTGTGGCTTGGGAGGACTGTAGAGTGGTTGACTGTAGAGATGATGGTAGGAGAGGGTCCAGGCAGTTAGAACACTAGACATTACAGTGAGCAAACAGGCACCGAGAGTACTATCCAATTCTCGATGTGAAGTAACGCGAGACCTCCTCTGCGACCTGGTTGACAAACATAAACAAACCCAGGAGGAGTAGAGTCATTGAGTTGTGAAAAGTCATTGGGTTGTTGCCAGTTTTCTGTTAGACAGAGAAAGTCAAACTTGGTCGGTGAGGAGATCTTAAATGAGATGAGCCTTGCTTGTGAATGAGCAGATGTTTTGAAGACCAAAGTTGAAAGTAGTGAAGTCATGTTCGACAGTAGCGTTAGCTGATCTAGCTAAGCTAGCTAGCGTGCTGTGGTTAGCACGCCGGCTGGTATTCCTGGGAGGACAGCGGGTGTTGGACCAGAAGGAGTGAATTGCTGTAGAGCTGTTAACTTGAAAATTCCGACGAGATCCATGATGGATGTATCTCGGGCGAGGCAGAAAACTGATGTACGGGTGCAAATAAAGTACTGCTGGCCCTGCACATAAAGTACTGCTGGCACATAGCGATGAAAGAAGAGCCGCAGGAGTTCAGCCGCGGTGAATTGGAATAATCCTGCCGCCGTTTGATAAAAGTGCAACATTACGGTCCAAGTAAGTGCAAACCGGATGCACAACTGGCTCACCCAGATTGTAAAACACAGAGTAAACAGTGTGTCAACCCAGAAGTGTGTTGGCCAGAAGATAAAAAATCAAAATAATACCAGAGAGCAGCGGCAGCCAGAAGCGCACAGCGTTCACTCAGTGGCCATCAATGAATCAATCAAGACTTCACTTACTCCCTTAGCAATAGACTTACCAAAATTTTACCAGAATCACACTTGTAGCTGGCCTAAATTTTTTTTTAGGATTTTGAATAGACCGCCATGACAATACACTGTTATTGTTACACATTCCCGCTCACGCCCCGCGGTTCCTCGCTCTCCTTCACACACACCCACTCCATGTTCACACCCCACTGTCACACGCACTGCACCTCACACGCCCACTTCCACACCTGACACTAATGCTGGTAATCACAGATCACCCTCTCCAGATTATTAGTTGCAGGTGTGTCCCGTTGATGGCAGCGTCCTCTTAAGCCGCCGTTCCGGATCCATCGGCGCAGAGTTTTTTGGTTTCACCCGGTTCGTACACGCTGTCGCTTCCTATTACGCGCTACAGCTCTGTACGTGCTTCTACGCTCCTGGCGAGACGTCTCCGTTGCTTCTTCTTATTCGCTGCCGCTTCTCAGGATCGCGCTCATTCTTGAAGGACTTCGCGGACTCCGCGGCACGCCCCCGCCTCGCCAACGCTTCGCTCCACTCGCCCGTTGGTTAAGTGGTGAGCTGCGGCTCCCCGCCGTCTCTTCTGTGCTATTGCATCTGGACTTTGTGTTTATTTGTTTTTTCACTTTATTCCCGCCTGGAGGAAATAAACTCTTTTTTTATTTACGCACAAATACTCCTCCCTCCGTTCCTCCGGCTACGGGACGCTGCATTTGTAACAGTTATTGCAGTGTAAGTTTGAGTTGCTGGTTTGCTCTTTTGTCCCAAAGAGTCTTTTTAGTTCACTTTCCTCTCCTATATTTTGTTATTGTCTGATAAAAAAAAGAAATTTAAATATTATTTTATATTTCTTTATTTCAAATTTGTTATATTTAATACTAACAATATAATATGATGTTTATTGCTATATTTTAAAATAAAAACATAAAAGCTATGAAAACTTTTCAATTTCTAAACCCTTTTTAAAATCTAAGTTACTGTATTTAATTTTTGACTGGCTGATATGGTTCTTTAAAAAATGGTGTCTGACAAATTTGTTATGGTCTAACAACCAGAGCGTAGTGGATCCGCTACTCGGATATGAAACACAGTCTGTAGGCGGAGATGAAAACGTAACCAGGTGTATTGCCACACACACAGAGGGTAAACGACACAGGGATAAGACTTAGACGCTGGCGATAACACGGGAAAGTGAGCGTAATGACGTGGTGATGCGGTGTACGTCGATGCCTTGACGTCAGCGGTGTCGTATCTCAATCCGGGGTGAACGGAGTGTAGGTGGCATGAATGAGATTGTGGCGGAAGGCGATGAGCTGCACACACAAAACACAAACAGGACGAGTATCGATGGTACATACAATACAAGGGCAATCCGGGCTAGGGCGAGACGGTAGGAGCTGGAAGAGTCAAGGCGTAGCAAAGGCTTGAGCGCAAGTTCATCTGGCAGGGAGGGACGGAAGTGAGCAGCTTAAATAGGGAGAGTGTAATTAGACCCAGGTGCACAGGGCATGGAGACCAGACACACCCACACCACGTGATGAGACCTAACATCACCCCCCCCTCAACGGGTACCTCCAGGCGCCCTAAAAGGCTTATTAGGCAACTTGCGGTAAAACTCCTCGATGAGGAAGGAGTCCAGGATGGCAGCACGGGAACTCAGGAACGTTCCTCTGGATTATACCCCTTCCAGTCCACGAGGAATTGGCGACGGCGGGAGTCCAGGAGTCTGCGGACCATGTAGACCGTGTTGGCGGCAACCTTGACGAGGTGGTAGTGCGAACAGGGTCCCTGGATAATCTTTCGCGGCGACGCTTATTGATACGACCGTCTAACCGTATGGCGAGTTCAATGAGTTCTTGCAGAGTGTTGGGTCTGTCGCGCGTTGCCAGCTCATGGCGCACCCGATCGTTCAGCACATGTCCGAACACGCCGCGCAGCGAGCGCTCACACCAGCCCGACACCGTGGCGAGTGTTTGGAACTTCACAACAAATTCCACTATTGAACGTGCCCCCTGTCGCACCAAGAGAAGTTGACTGTCAATATCCTCTGTGTAGTCTGGTCTGTCGAACACGGAGCAGAAACGCTCTAAAAACGTGGCATACGTAGTCCCGAGCGAAAGAGATAGCCTGCAAACTTCTGCCCAATGTAGCGCACGGCCGTGTAACAACCCGATGATATAGGAGATCTTGTGTGCATCAGTGGGGAAGCACAAGGGGCGGATGCAGAAGTATAGTTCGCATTGGAACAGGAACCCCCTGCATTTTTGTAAGTCCCCGTCATTAGGGTCCGGGTGTACCGCGGCTCCGTCGGGGCGCATCGCCAACGCGGAAGACGGATTCAGTGCCTGATTACTTGAGTTTGAGGTCCGGGAGCAACGGGCGATGCGGGCAGAAAAGCGAGGACAGTCTGGACCTGTAGAGCGAGGCTTGAACTCAAAACCATCTGGCAGGGAGGGACAGGAGTGAGCAGCTTAAATAGGGACAGTGTGATTAAACCCAGGTGCACAGGGCATGGAGACCAGACACACCCACACCACGTAAAGAGACCTAACGAAATTAACCTTTATACAATCTTTATAAACTTTTTAAATCTTTACAAAATTCATATAGATTCTATTTCATATTAGTTACTTTTTGGTATTCTTTTTCATTAAGTCACCTTAATTTTCTTACCTCGATCTGCACATTGAAAGCATTCCTTCTTGCTGTCTGTGATCATATAATTATCACTACTCCCAACATGGGGACGGAGCTCAATGTGCCATTACCCAGCAGAAAAAGGGGTGTGTTTTTCCATCTTTAGGTTTTTATATTGCTGATTTAACGTAGGAATTCATAAATTAAAAAATCTAACAAAAATCAACTGAAGAATATTTTCCCAAAATAAAGGTTGTAGTATGTTCCCTAACTGTGTCTCTGTGAACTACAAGTGTTTTCTATGTTTTTGTCATTTTACAGTTTTACAGTTGGAATTTATAATTTTAAAAATGTAACAAAAAAATCAACTGAAGAATATTTTAAAAAAAATAAAGGTTGTAGTATGTCTCTCAGCTGTGTCTTTGTAAACTACAACTGTCATTTTGCAGTTTCACAGTAGGGATTACTTTATATCTTTATATCTTTATATCTTTAAATAACTATCAAAACTATCAAAATCAACAGAGGAATAATTTCCCAAACCATTGGTTGTAGTATGTTCCCCTGCTGTGTCTCCGTGAGTTTATATTTCATTGCCATTTTAATGTTTTACAGTACACATTTATTATATACATGCATATATAGAATGTCTTAAAATAAAACATTTATGAAATCATCATCATTCAACATTTACATTTTTTCAAGTTCAGTTATAATTTTCACTTTATATCAGTCCTTAGGTTAAATCTTAAGTGTTTTGGATTAGTACCAGCATGATCCTTATATTCCGACTATATTCTCACACGCTCTAATCCTGGTCAGAGGCAAGCTACATTTCTCTTAGAACATCGCGGTATGTATTTTGTGGTAAGTATATCAGCAATGTAAACATGCATTTCATACGCACATCACCATTAAACTTCCACATTCATACCTTAGTTTCATAAGCCCCACATCTTATATTTTCTTTACTTCACTTATCTGTAAACACACACATTGCACATGTTACAACATTACTGCTCTCAGTACCAATGCTGCTCTTTTCAATGAGTACCCCTGCAGCCTTCTGTCAACAGGCCCTGTCCTGTGAGCATGAGCTGCCCAGGCTGTTGTCTGTCTAATAAATCACCAGGGCTACATAGCGCGCTAACCGAATCACTACCTTCTCATAGAGCACTGAGTGAATCATTAGCAGCACAGAGAGTGCTAAATGAATCAGTAGCGCTGCATAAAGCACTGACCATATCAATAGCAGTCCATAGAGTGCTAAATTAATCACTAGCGGCACATAGAGCACTGAGTGAATCACTAGTGGCACACAGAGCGCTGACCGAATCACTAGCACCACATTAAGCGATGACCAAATCACTAGCCACTCATTAAGCGCTGACTGAATCTCTAGCGGCACATAGATTACTGAGTAAATCACTAGCGGCGCATAGAGCACTAAGTAAATCACTATTGGCACATAGAGCGCTTACCGGATCACTAGCTTCTCATAGAGCACTGAGTGAATCACTAGCAGCACAGAGTGCTAACCGAATCACTAGCGGCGCATAGAGTGCTGACTAAATCGCTAGCGGCACATAGAGCAATTCATTTAGCACTCTATGTGCCACTAGGGATTCACTCAGTGTTCTATGTTCTGCTAGCGAATCAGTCAGCGCAAAGCAAAAGAGTGCTAACTGAAATGCTAGCAGCACATAGAGCACTGATTAAATTGCTAGCGACACATAGAGCCTTGAATGAATCACTAGTGGCACATAGAGCACTGAGTAAATCACTAGCGGCACATAGAGCCTGAGTGAATCACTAGCGGCACATAGACCCCTGACTGAATCATTGGCAGGGCATAGAGCGCTGACTGAATCACTAGCGGCGCATATAGCTACTAGTACCTTTTTTGAAAGTACTATAGCTTGGTAGACTTTGTCTCTGGGGCCTTTCTTATGGTCCCTGTTATTTCACACCATCTTATAGAGCCTGCCAAGGGCACAGTTTCCCTTTTGCCAGTCTATTATCAATCTTCTTGTCAATTGTGGCACTGAAGAAAATTACACCGCCAACATAGGTGTATTGCTGTATTATTTTCAGCATCCACTGGACAATAGTGATCTGGGGAGGGTTATACTAATGGTTTGGAGCGAGTTAAATCAGAGTTGAGCTGCTCTGCCAAAGCAAGACATGAGCCACTGCATGGCTCTTTCTGCGACTCGTAATGTAATTGTAAAAAAACAAATCAGAACACAGTAAGATAAACTATACAAATATTATAAAGACAACAGAAACCAAGAAGAAGTGTCATGCATGTTTTTGTGCTGTATGAATATAATGTGAATACATTTCTTTAAAATGGAATGGGATTTTCAATAGCGTTTGTTGAAGAAAATTAAACTATATTCATTTTATTACTCTATGTATGTAACAGGTGGCCTAGGGCACCTGTTTTCTGTTTGTTTGGTTAATTAGCTTGCTTTATCATTCACCATTTAAGTTTAATAACCTTCCTTGTTTATTGGTTTGTTTTTGTGCATGTGTAGGTGTTTGGGTATTTAGTTCTGGTGTTCCCCTTCCTTTGTGCACGCCATCACTAATGTCAGCTTGTGTTCCGTTACCTCTATATTTTTGGTGTCCCTACACCTTTTAATAAACCCTTTTTTGCCGCTACCTGCTTGAGCCTGGCTCCCTTTAACGTGTTAAGGCACTTCGGCTCTGCGCTTCCTATGCGCAGCCATTCAGTCCGAGGTAAGCGAGCGTGACAATGTACTTTTATTACTCTAAATGTATATAGGAATTTACACAGTCAAAGTTTTTATCTGTTCTGGCTGGTAACATTAATTTAAAGTGATAAATTTTGCTTACTGTGCTTACACACAGAGGAATTTGTCGTTCTTATTTAACCCATCTGTGTAGTGGAACACACACATATACACACTCTAAGTGAAGTTAGCACACATGCTTACCTGGACGGCCTTGTATAAAGGCACCTCAGCCGGAGCCGGAGACTGCCCTTTCAGTAGGTTTCAACAGGTTTCTTAAATTAATATAAATTATTTTAATTTCCAGCAAACATTAATTAAAAGAGTATTAACAAGTATTTAATAGAATAATAAGACACCAGAGGATATGGATCAATGTAAATAAATCACAGAAAGAGGTGTTTTTAGGCACGACGCAAAGCGGAATACATTTATACCTCTTTCCCATGATTTTTTCGCAATAATACACAACCTCGAGTGACTTATTGCTTTTTTGATTGCTAAGTAACAGAATGACAGGTTGAACTATCAAAAAATTACATCTCATGGCCAAATTACAGAACACAGTTTATAAACAACAGCTGTAACAGGCTTAGTACTCATTGGAAATCAGCTTGCTATTTATATTAATAACATTTCCATTTATGGTACATGAAAATAAATTTAAATAATCATTGATTGTTTAATCATTGTGAAGCGGTCAGAGTTGTGCATTATTGGTAATAATGTCACAGCTGGACAAATGGCTCTGCCAATCAGATTTAAGGACTTAGACTACCTGTTTTATAATAATATATATTACTACATGCATTAGACAATAAGACATGAAGATCACACAAAAACTGCACAAAAGGATTTAAGGTTTTTATTTGTCATGTGTGCATTTGGTTGATACAAAATAATTTGTCAAAGTAAAGTGTCAAAGTATTTATTAATAATAATAATAATAATAATAATAATAATAATAATAATAATACTTGAGGTAATTAAGATATTTTTTTCTTTCAGGCAGGCAGCCAGGCTTTGTATTCATTTTTTTGTCAGAATCTTTAAAATGCGGGCAGTCAGACAGGACTTCTCCATCGACTGGTACCAAGTTTTCCCATGCCCCGTCCGCTATTATATTAAAGCCATTCCAATTATTGTTCCCAGCTTCTAGAAAGCAGGTGTCTCACTTTGGTCCTTTGTCAGTAGTTTTTGCTATTTGTACTTACCTGGCAGTGGTAATACCATGATCAGTAAGGTGGTTTACCCAAAGTGAGACTTGGTCATTGCTCTTCTGTCCAGTCGATCTCTGCGAATTCCCCAAATGTGGGAATCTCGACTGCAAATATTTCTGATAGTAGGCAGTGTTAAGAATACAAGATATTAATAACATATATTATGAATATTTATATTTATTTATATGTTTATATGATTATAAAAGGCTACTAGGAGGCCTATCTGTTACAGCTACACTGTGGTATTATCAAACAATTTGGGATTTGAACCCCAAAACTACCAAGCCCCTATTCAAGTTAAACTTAATGCTCTTAATTGCCCCATAGAGTGTGTGTGTCTGGGTGAGTGAGTGAGTGAGTGTGCCCAGTGATAGATTGGCACCCTGTCCTGGGTGTATCTGCACAGCGCCCAAAATGTTCTCTTCTTGATGTGCATGGGGAACCCCACCAAGACTCTAGCAGAGGATTAAGCAGAAGAATGAATGCATGAATGAATGAACAAATGAATAAGTGTGTGTGTGTCTGTGTAAGTGAGTGTGTGCCCAGTAATATATTGACACCCTCTGCTGGGTGTATGTGCCCAGAGCCCTAAATGTTCCCACTGGGTGGGCATGAGGAACCCCCTCACCACCCTAATAGTAGATTAAGCAGAAGATAATGAATGAATGAATGAATGAATGTGTGTGTAAGTGAGTGTGTGCCCTATGATGGATTGGTACCCTCTGCTGGGTGTATCTGCCCAGTGTCTGAAACGTTCTCTCCTAGATGGGCGTGGGGAACCCCCCCACAACCCTTATGGAGGATTAGCAGAGAATAATGAACAAATGAGTGTGTGTCTGTGTAAGTAAGAGTGCCCAGTGATAGATTGGCACCCTCTGCTGGGTGTATATGCCCAGCGCCGCAACGTTCCCTCTGGATGGGCATGGGGAACCCCCTCACCATCCTAATAGTAGATTAAGCGGAAGAGAATGAATGAATGAAGGAGTGTGTGCCCTATGATAGATTGGCACCCTCTGCTGGGTGTATATGCCCAGTGCCCGAAACATTCTCTAATGGATAGGCATGGGGAACCCCCCCACAACCCTAATAGTAGATTAAGCGGAAGCTAATGAATGAGTGTGTGTGTCTGTGTGAGTTTGGACAGTAAAAGATTGGCACCCTCTGCTGGGTGTATATGCCCAGCGCCTGAAACTTTCTCTCCTAGATAGGCATGGGGAACACCCCACAACCCTAATGGAGGATTAAGCGAAGGATAATGAATGTGTGTGTGTGAGTGTGCTCAGTGATAGATTGGCACCCTCTGCTGGGTGTATATGCCCAGCACCCGAAACGTTCACTCTGAATAGGTATGGGGAACCCCCTCGTCACCATAATAGGGGATTAAGCGGAAAATAATTTTTGATACGATAAGATAGACCTTTATTTGTGCCACAATGGGGAAATTCACATTCTTAGCAGCAAGTTACATTAGAAAAAAAGGTGAAAAAGGTATTTAGCAATTAGAAAGAAATTTAAAAAACTAGGAAAATTTAAATAGAACTCTATATTCATTCATTCATTATCTTCTGCTTTATCCACAATGGGGAAATTCACATTCTTAGCAGCAAGTTACATTAGGAAAAAAGGTGAAAAAGGTATTTAGCAATTAGAAAGAAATTAAAAAAAACTAGGAAAATTTACATAGAACTCTATATTCATTCATTCATTATCTTCCGCTTTATCCTCTATTAGGGTCGCGGTGGGATTTCCCATGCCCATCCAGGGGAGAACGTCTTGGGCGCTGGACAGATACACCCAGGACAGGGTGCCAATCTATCGCTGGGCACACACTCACTCACTCACACAAACACACTCTATATGGGCAATTTGGAGAACACAATTGACTTGATCCATGTATTTGGACTGTGGGAGGAAACCGGAGAACCCGGAGGAAACCCACATGGGTAGAACATGGAAACTTCACCCAGATGGGGATTCGAACCGGGAATCCCTAGTGCTGAGAGGCGAACGTGCTAACCACTAAGCCATCGTGCCGCCAGAAATCTATATATACAGTGGGTTGCAAAAGTATTCATACCCCTTGAACTTTGCCATATTTTGTCACATTACAACCACAAACATAAATATATTTCACTGGAATTTAATGTGAAAGACCAACACAAAATGGTATACAATTGTGAAGTGGAATGAAAGTTATACATGAATCAACAATTTTTTTACAAATAAAAAACTGAAAAGTGCGATGTGCAAAATTATTCAGCCCCCCTGAGTCAATACTTTGTGGAACCACCTTTTGCTGCAATTACAGCTGCAAGTCTTTTA
>JAFMOD010001262.1:325561-404574 GCA_019802435.1 Corydoras maculifer | reverse complement strand
GGAGGAAACCCACGCAGACACGGGGAGAACATGGAAACTCCACCCAGATGGGGATTCGAACCGGGAATCCCTAGCGCTGAGAGGCGAACGTGCTAACCACTAAGCCACCGTGCCGCCTGTATTTATCTTTATTTGTCTTTTATTACTTATGACCAGTTTTTGACAACAGAGGATTCTCCACTATCTCATTACTTACATGAATGTAAATGACTTTTGTGCTGGTCTTTAAAGTCATGTAAAGTCATGTGTTTGTATTTGTCATGAACTATTCGGTATGGGCCTCATGGTACGGTACATGCTTTTGCACGCAGAATACAACAGTACAGAATGTGCAAAGACACAAAAAAAATTGCAAGGGCTACACCAGAGTTGCACCATAGAGGTAATAACTGCTAAGCATGCCATGCTTTGTTATTGATTCATTCAAATCAACCATGTGAAAGCACTTGAGCAGCACGGGTAGCTTGGACACTGACTGTTTGTCAGCGTTGTGCAGCAGTTGTGAGGTATGTTTGTGTAAACATCTAGAACGTGCCAACATATTTGGCAGAATCATCCATATCGATAACCAGAGCTTATAAAAATGATTAATCTCCGCTACTTTTACTACTGCTAATTTGTCTAATCCTACTAATTATTTTGTTAGCTAATGTGCATGCTTAAATGGGAAATAGAAAATCAGACAGGAACATATCCATTACTGAAGCAATAAGCATGTAGAGTAATCCCTCACATATCGTGGGGATTACGTTCAAGCAACCCTGCTTTGTTGCATTATAATTATTATTAATTATAAATGTTTATGGCTTCATAAAACTCGTACATTATACATTTGGTCATTTAGCATCCCAACTTGATGGTTGTGGTCAGAGCACTGGGTTGGCCACTGCATCCCTGGAGTAATGAGAGTTAAATGTCCTCAAGGACCCACATTGGTAACTTCAGTGGACCTTGAATTTGAACCCACAACCTTCATATTGATAGCCAAACACCCTTAACACTTGTATGGACAGTTTATATGCTATTAAACTCTTCAACATATATATTGTAGAGCAAAATGCCACATCAGGGCTAAAACTCTAATACAGAATTAGGAATATGTAAAAAAAAAAAAAAAATCTGCAATTAAGTGAAGCTGCAAGAAGTGATCTGTGATATGCTCCGTATTCTATACGCCCAATCCCCCCAATACTACTATAAATTCGAACTGAACCATAAAGTCCATGAATTTTGATAATTTTGAAGACCGGTGAATTTTGCCTTTTATTTGACTTTTTAGGAAGAGGAGTGCCCACCTTTCACTTTCGACCTGAGCTCACAGATGACATTGATTGGATAGTGTCAGTGTGATTGATCAATCAAATAAGGCAGTTTGATAAAGCCCAACAGCTATAGCTGCTCAACCATTGATCTGCAGACACTTGTTTTTCTAGCTCTTTTCAGTTCTTCTTTGTGAATTCCTTGACTCATGATATTAGACTCGTTTTGCCTGTCCCTGCAGCTGGAGGTGCTGCACTCTCAGACTCTGATGTTAATCCGAGAACGCTGGGGAGATTTGGTGCAAGTGGAGCGCTACTTTCCCGCTAAGTGCCTCACTCTGGCAGTCTGGAAGTAAGCGCTGTGCACATGCTGTCAGATTAATTTTGTTCTTGAATTCTTACTTGTCTAAAAATGGCTCATGGGGCTTGGCTTCTCCAGTCAACAGGTGCTAGGGCGCAAGACAGGCACAGCATCGGTTCACAAAGTCACCATCAAGATCGACGAATCCGATGGATCCAAGCCACTGCAGATTTCTCATGAACCTCCTCTGCCAGCATGTGATTCCAAACTAATGGAACGAGCAATGAAGGTATGGAGCTGGTTTATTGTTGCTCTTGGCTAATTTTAGCAATAAACAGCTGCTAGAAGCCAGAAGTTTTAAATTTAAGTGAATGTGAAGCAGAAGTGGATAATAAACTGTTAATCATTTTCAAAAAAAGTACAATTGTCACCTCATATTATATAATCGATTCTCAATGTGAGTTTGGTTGAATGTTCTGATTAATACCAGCATTTTAATGATGTACAGCATCAAATTGTTTTTAAATATTTTTGCTCTGTTTTATTTTTTTACTTGAATATAGCGTATAGATTTAAAATTACTATGTATCTGACAAACATACCACAACCATCAGTAAAGTATGTTCTTGTTTAATGGAAGTAATACATTGCCTAAATAAAGCATTCATATGACATACAGATCCTAAAGTGGTCTAACACAGGGGTTCTTAACTGGTGAAAACCCACATTTTCTCATGGTTATTAAGTCACGACCCAGTTTTATTGAATACAAATCCATTAAATTTAATTTAAAAAAATACAAACACGTTTAAGATCATTTACTTTAAGAAATTGAGAAACATGTCCTCATTGAACAAAAAAAACACATTTAAATACTCCAGGGTATATTTACGTTTCGCCATTTTGTCAATGAACATCATCACAAATTTAAAAAGTAGGATAACTAGTAAATGAATGATGGTTACCATAGCAACAAAATTGCTGCGCTGTCTGATGCCTACCTCTTTTTGTTTTTTTTTTTCCAAGATAAACTGAAAAAAAGAGTAGAAAATTAGACCAGTACAAAATTAGACATTATTTTCATTGTTTTTAGTTTTTTTTAAAATATGTAAAGTCCAACCTCTGTTTTCATTACTACTCTGTCTGCAAACAGCTAATTGAATATTAAATAAAAATTTAACAGAATGGCATTCATATTTCTCACCATCTAACTTTTTTTAAATCAATTAATAAATAAAGTAAATTAATGATAACTTTTCGACATTTCTTTCTTTATCGCTTCTTTTTCCACCACAATGGAAGTTATCATGGATTTCCACGATCTTAATGCCGCTCTTGTACTTTCTGATTTTCTTCTTCAACACAATCGTGTTTCTGCTCATTTTCTTTGATGAGCTGTGAGTTTGGAAACCCATGTTGGAGCTAAAATTACAGCATTAACTTTACTTTCATTTCTAATGAGAAACTCAATGGAAGGTACAATGGGACGTGTCTGTGTCACGTGATCACACCGTAAATCTGAAGCAATTGTCGGAAACGAAGACAAACACTGAATCTGATCCACTGTATTTTTTCTTTTTTTTCTTTTCTTTTAAGCTCTCTGCAACCCACCCTTGAACGTGACCCACAATTTGAGAAACCCTCCTTGTCTGACAGCTACATTATTAAATACAATATAAAATGCATATAGTTTATATTGAAAGTACTGTTGATGACAGAATATACAAATGTATATTTATACAGCTTGTTTTACATATATTTTTGGTCATACTCCTCAGCCCTAATTCACATCAATCATGTTTGTGTGCGTCATGGTTGTTGCCAGACAGGCTAAGCTTCTCCATTACTGGTAAACTGAAATATTTACATTTACTGACTGACACAAATAGTTAATTATTGAACAATTTGCTGTACAGAGCCAAAATTGCATCCCCATTACCACCAAATTTAGTTGGTTTTAAAGCAGTAACAGTTTTACAAAACATGCCTCATGACACCTGTGCTATCAGTACAGCTTTTTCTGTTCTGTTGCTGCTGTTTCATTTAATGTAATTTATCTGAATGTCTCTCATTCTTTCTTCCCACAATAGATTGACCATCTTTCAGTGGAAAAGCTTTTGATTGACAGTGTTCATGCTCGTTCCCATCAAAAACTCCAGGAGCTCAAAGCCATACTGAAGAGCAGCAATCCCAATGATAACTGTAAGAGTTTCTGCCTTAATAAATCCAGATACCATTCTGTAGGTGATGGTGTAATTTAGGGCTGCAACGACGAATCGATAAAAATCGATTATCCAAATCATCGATAATGAATTTCCGTTGGGTCGCGCGGTTTCCGCGTTAATCGCAATGTCGTAACCGCTTACGTCACCTGCAGCGCTTCAATGACGCTGGAAAAAAATAGCGGGTTGAACAGTACGAGGCGGAGTCTGCAAAACAAGTTGATAAATCGTACAAATGAAATACAGCCAACGCAGAAAAATAAATTTCCATTTAAATCAAAACTGCAGGAGCTTCACTATCACACAAATAAATAACGTGGACCATGCAGCTCTGCGAACATGAACTGAGCTGCACGGAGCACCACGGTGATGTTACACCACCATGAAACTAAACATGATGAGGATGAAGCTGAACAGCAAATAAATCACTACAACATCCCGAGGTTCTTTAGTTCTGAAGTAAATCAACGTCACACTATTAGACCGGCAGAGCAGCTTCATGCTGTATTTGGTTGTTAACTGGATTTTACATTTTATCTGTATTTCACGTCCTGTCCCGGTTTATTTTTTAAAGTGAGGAAATGTCCTGGTGTTTAGTGTATCAATAGCAGCACACCGTAGGGGAGCGGGGGCACAGCGTAAAAGTACGCAAGTGTGTGTTTACAAAAGAGTCCCCGCCCCCCTGCTTTCAGACCGCATCGAGACAAACGGGAAGCCTTGTGCACGGTGTGCAAAGCAGCCACATATGTCCCTCCCTAATTAGTTCATTTGTTAATTTATTTTTTCCAATAGGCTACAGAACAGACAATATAATATAAGGCAACTGAGTATCATGTTATTTGGAATTGACTTTTGTTAAGTGAGGGATGTTTAGATGATTCTTTATTTCTTTCATTGTGTATATATATATATATATATATATGCCCAGCGATGGATTGGCGCCCTGTCCTGGGTCTATCTGCCCAGCGCCCGAAACGTTCTCCCCTGGATGGGCATGGGGAACCCCACCGCGACCCTAATAGAGGATAAGCGGGAGATAATGAATGAATATATATATATATATATACTATAGAATAATTTTACTGAAAAAAATCCATCTTTGGATAAAGCGTCTGCTAAATGATTAAATGTAAATGTAAAGAAATGGAAATTTTTTTATTTTTATTTATCCGATTCATATCCGATTAATCGAAAAAATAATCGACCGATTTAATCGAATATCAAAATAATCGTTAGTTGCAGCCCTAGTGTAATTACAATATGTGCAAGTGCATAACCATTGTATGCTTCCTTTGCAGCGTTCATCGAGACAGCTCTCCCCACCCTGGTCATTCCTATCCTGGAGCCCTGTGGTCGCTCCGAGTGCCTTCACATATTTGTGGACTTGCACTCAGGAATGTTTCAGCCAATGCTGTATGGAATTGGTAAGATAATGTTTACTTATTCAATTTTTCACTCATTAATCAAAATATAGTCCTCTTAAATGTTATTGCATTTGTGATGGGAAGCTGTATGTCGTGATATTTTTTTTTATCAAGCTATTAGTTTATTGTTGAAGTTCTTACAACTGGTAAATGCTTCCTTACACACCTAATAGAAACATCTGCGGTTGTGTGGTATGTTTTGGAAACACTTATGATGTGCTAACACATATTTGGCAGAATTATCCACATGTACCCATAACCAAAGCTAATAAAAAAAATATGCAAACCAACGTTTATCTCCGCTAGTTTGACTAAACACTCTCTCTCTCTCTCTCTCTCTCTCTTTATTTATATATATATATATATATATATATATATATATATATATATATATATACACACACATACATACATACACACACACACACACAGTGTATCCGGAAAGTATTCACAGCGCTTCACTTTTTCCACATTTTGTTACATTACAGCCTTATTTCAAAAAATTTTTTTGAAAATTTTATTAAAATTAAAAAACAAAGAAAACATACATAAGTTTTCACAGCCTTTGCTTAATACTTTGTAGAATCACCTTTGGCAGCAACTACAGCCTCAAGTCTTTTTGAATATGATGCCACAAGCTTAGCACACCTATCTTTAGGCAGTTTTGCCCATTTTTCTTTGCAGTACCTTTGAAGCTCCATCAGGTTGGATGGGCGACGTCTGTGCACAGCCTTTTTCAGATCTCTCCAGAGATGTTCAATCGGATTCAAGTCTGGGCTCTGGCTGGGCCACTCCAGAACATTTACAGAGTGGTCCTGAAGCCACTCCTTTGAGATCTTGGCTGTGTGCTTCGGGTCGTTGTCCTGCTGAAAAATGAACCGTCGCCCCAGCCTGAGGTCAAGAGCGCTCTGGAGCAAGTTTTCATCCAGGATGTCTCTGTACATTGCTGCATTCATCTTTCCCTCTATCCTGACTAGTCTGCCAGTTCCTGCTGCTGAAAAACATCCCCATAGCATGATGTTGCCACAACCATGCTTGACTGTAGGGATGGTATTGGCCTCGTGATGAGCAGTGCCTGGTTTCCTCCAAACATGACACCTGGCATTCACACTAAATAGTTCAATCTTTGTCTCATTAGACCAGAGAATTTTGTTTCTCATGGTCTGAGTCCTTCAGGTGCCTTTTGGCAAATTCCAAACGGGCTGCCTTGTGCCGTTTACAAAGCAGTGGCTTTTGCCTCGCCACTCTGCCATACAGTCCTGATTGGTGGATTGCTGCAGAGATGGTTGTCCCTCTGCAACGTTCTCCTCTCTCCACGAAGGAACGCTGGAGCTCTGACAGAGTAATCATCGGGTTCTTGGTCACCTCCCTGACCAAGGCCCTTCTACCCCGATCGCTCAATTTAGACGGCCGGCCAGCTCTAGAAAGACTCCTGGTAGTTCATTCCACTGTGCTTATTGGGACCTTCAAAGCAGCAGAAAATTTTCTGTATCCTTTCCCAGATTTGTGCCTCGAGACAATTTTGTCTCGGAGGTCTACAGACAATTCCTTTGACTTCATGCTTCGTGTTTGCCCTCAACTGTGGGACCTTATATAGACAGGTGTGTGCCTTTCCAAATCATGTCAAATCAACTGGATTTACCACAGGTGGACTCCATTTAAGCTGTAGCAACATCTCAAGGATGATCAGTAAAAACAGGATGCACCTGAGCTCAATTTTGAGCTTCATGGCGAAGGCTGTGAATACTTATGTGAATGTGATTTCTTAGTTTTTTATTTGTAATAATTTTTTTTAAATCTCAAGAAAACTTTTTTCACATGGTCATAATGGGGTATTTTGTGTAGAATTTTGAGGTAAGAGATTAATGTAATACAATTTGGAATAAGGCTGTAACATAAGAAAATGTGGTATAGCGAGAGACATCTGTACATTTCATCGTCTATGCTCCTATAGTCGTCTATGCTCCCTGCAAACCCCCCCCCCCCCCCCAGGGATTTAATAAAAGTGCTCAAGAAAAAAAAAAGTGCCCCCCCCCCCATGTTAGACAGACACCACCTGTCACACCACAAGTCACAACAGCACAGTTTACTCAGTTGTACAAATTTTCAGGCAGATTGTCGCTTGCAAATATAGTTATTATTTATATCATTCATTCATTATCTTCCGCTTTATCCTATATTAGGGTTGCGGGGGAGTTCCCCATGCCCATCCAGGGGAGAACATTTCTGGCACTGGGCAGATACACCCAGGACAGGGTGCCAATCTATCGCTGGGCAGTTATTATTTATATTTTCATGCAATTCTGAGTTTTTCTTTGTAAATATAATAAAATTGCAGATGTTCCATAATATTTTTTTTTTTTCTTCAGATCAGTCCATGCTAGATGACATTGAGAAGACCATTAATGATGACATGAAGCGCATTGGTGTGTGGTTACAGCAGCTAAAGTAATAAATCCATTTCTTCCTTTTGAAGCTACAATGGAGCATCTTATTGAACAAGCTGGCTTATATCACTGGTTTCTCCTGCTGTGTATAAAACAGGTTCTGGTTGGGTGAGCAGCGCTGCAGGCAATCAGTCAAACATCTTCCAACAATTTGTACAGATTTTCTTCATGTCTCAAATTCTGCCGCTCATCCTGTGGGAAACCTTTCCAAACACCGCCTCTTCATCAAACTCACCCGACTGCCTCAGTACTACATTGTAAGCATAATCTTAATGCTTTGTTATGCATCTTTCATGCTGAAGTCAGAATTCTGTTTTTTTTTTCCTTTTTACTTTGTCTTCTTCTAAATCTATACTGTTTTTTTTTTTTCAGGTGGTGGAAATGTCTGACCTTCCCAACAACCCCACCGAGCTGGAATACAAGTATTACTTTCTGTCACTAAGTCAGCTAGAGGGGGACGATGGACTGCCCTGTGCACAATTACTGCAACAGTTTAAGCCCAACCTTGAGGAGCTGGTGCAGGACTTGTCCTCTAATCGAGTGACTCGACCTGGGGCAAAAAGGAAGGTGGGTAAACATACAGTTATGAGATGTGTTGATTGATAACAAGCCAATAAATATAAATCTTGCCTCTTAGAAAATGTTCTGGTTCCGAATATTAGAATGCTTGATATGTAGTTAAATAAAAGTAACTTTTTTTTAAACAACAATGTTCTTCTGCAGCTGTCGGGAGAGCAGAGCACCCCTGAACCCAAAAAGCCTAAGCGTTCAGGGGAGATGTGTGCCTTTAATAAGGAGCTAGCTCACTTGGTTGCCATGTGTGATACAAACATGCCGCTCATTGGCCTTCGATGTGAGGTATCGTACAGAATCTCTTAATGTTTTTATTTACCTAGTTCTTATGTCATTTGTGTAATTCCTTAATTTTTTGGACTAGCTGTCTAGTATGGAGGTTCCGCATCAGGGAGTCCAGGTTGAAGGTGATGGCTGTAGCCATGCAATTCGACTCCTCAGGTAGGTTTGGTCCAACACATTCTGCTCCCACCATGCAAACTGAATCATTTCCTATTAGCAGTGTCCGATTTTTCAAAAAATATTTTTTTATTGTCAAGCACTTTTATTACACCAGGGTGCTCCACTACAGCATATGAAGCATATCGCAGATCACTTTACACAGCTTTTCTGTATTGAATACCAATTCTGCATTAGAGATTTTTGCCATATTTCATCCTTTTGCACTATACAAACATTTATAAATTTCCGTAGGTTTAAGAGTTTATAAAGTGTTTATACAAGTGTGAGAAGAGTTTGTGATGCCTTAAACATATAAATAATACGCTGATACATCACTGTGTCTCTGGTACGTAAACCCTTCAGTATGTGAGGGATTACTGTACTTTCTCATTGCTTCAGTAATGGATTTTTCATTTAAGGAGCGGAGAATTAAGCACGTGCACATGTTAACTCATAAAAAATAATCGTAGGTTTAGTCAAATAAGTGTTTAAAAGTACTGAAGATTAATCATTGGTTTGCAGGTTTGTAAGTAACTGGTTATTGTTACATGTGGATGATTTGAAAATGTTCAAAATGCTTCCACAAACATACCTCACAACTGCTGCACAACACTGACAAACCATCTGTGTTTGAACTTACCCGCGCTGCTCCAGTGTTGCTGTAACCCCAAATCCTCCAACACAGTTGAATTAAATTAAGCAGTGAATGTAATTTCCACTAGTGCTTCATGCTCCACCTCTAAACTGAGCTACACTTAGAATGGCATGCTATGCAGTGTTCACAGCTAAGGTGTAACTCTGCTCGGATGTAGAGGCTGCCTCTTAATCTTACTTAAAAAAATGTTATTTTTTATTTTTTACTTCCATACTGTTGTATGGAAGTTCCTGCATTCCATACTATTGTATTCTTTGTGCGACTGCATTATCGTGTGTTCTCCGGACCTAGTGCAAAACTGTTAAGTGAGTAGTTAGATGAGTAGTGGCATACATGATTACATGGCAAATTTCTTACTGTATGCTGACCATATACACTTTTAATAAATCGCCCAAAATAATATAAAACATTACAATGGAAATAGGTCGGCACGGTGGCTTAGTGGTTAGAATGTTTGCCTTTTAACGCTGCGGATTTAAGAGTTTTCATGGTGCTCATGTAGGTTTCCTCTGGGTTCTCCAGTTTCCTGCTACAGTCCAAAAACATGGATTCAAGCTAAATTGGCTGCTCTAAATTGTCCCTATATAGGGCGTGTGTGTTAGTGTGTGCTCAATGATAGCTGGGACATTCTCCCTGGATGGGCATGGGGAACCCCCCCTGTGACCCTAGTAGAGGATTAAGCGGAAGATAATAATGACAGTGTAATTAATGACAGTGCTACTTATTATTTGTCGCATTGATATAGTCGGTATTTTTACTAATGAAAATAAATTATAGTGTAAAGTGAATCGAGAACCATCAGAATTGGGTGGTACTGGTTTTCTGTGCTGCCATGTTTTTCTTACCATCTTTTACTACAATTGTACTGCTGAAAACTTCATTCATTCATGGATTCAAACTGATTCAAGTTTACAATCAGAGGAAACAAGTGATGCATGTTAACTCATCATCATTTGGAATGACATCCCAGGAATTATTTGTTTTTCACACCACACACAAGCTCCTGCTTCCCAACTGAACAGCATGTCCTTTAAATGCCTTGCTGTTCTAATAAAATTAGCACCATGCAGGCTTAGTAGATTGTTTTTACTTTTACTATGCAAACCCAAGTTTGAATGAACGCCACAATCATCTGAACCATTTTGAATGACTGTGAATCTGAGGCTGCTGAACTACACCTATCCATCGCTGGGCAAAAACTGATTCACTCACACACAAACACATACTATATGGGGCAATTAAGAGCATTCAATTTACCTTAAATCCATGTTTTTGGACTGTGGGAGAAAACTGATGCGGACATAGGGATAACATGGGAACTTCACCCAGATTGAGATTCGAACCCGGACCACTAGGCCATCATGCTGCACCGGATTTATATTGTTCAAAGAAAAATAAAAGTCGACATGTATACTCATGTTTATATGTGGTGGCAGCGAAATGCTGTTAGATTAGAGTTAGATTTCTTGTTAAGGTGTTCATGTTTTTTTTCCGTGTGGACTACATGTTCTTTATGGTCGGTTCAGTCAGAAAATGTCAGTTAGGTGAATCATGCATGTTCCGTTGCCCCTTTCAATGTGCTTATGAGTCCTATTACCACTGGTTCTGCAGTAGATGACAAAGTTTAGAAGTGTTAGCACTCAGTTAAATAGACCATGATCATATCTTTTCTGTAGGACCTTCTAATAAAGATAATGTTGACATATTTTTCAAAGGGTACCACCTGCTAAGGCTGTGAGTGAAGAGACACGGAAGGCTCTAGATCGCTCTCTGCTGGACTGTACCTTCAGACTGCAGGGTCGTAATAACCGCACCTGGGTGGCAGAGCTGGTCTTTGCCAACTGCCCCCTCAACAGCACCTCAAATAAAGAGCAAGGTGAGATTTTTTATTTTATTTTATTATCAATATTTTTTTTAATGTGTTTATTTTTATTTGGATTTTCTGTCTTTAGTAAATTATGTTTTCTCGTTTTTCTATCACACTGTTTGGATAGCTGTTTTGAGCCTGAGAAATGATAGCCATTTTGCTTTTTGTTGGTACAGCCTTCACGCGCCATGTTTATCTGACATATGAAAATCCACTTTCGGAGCCGGTGGGAGGAAGGAAGGTGGTGGAGATGTTTCTTAATGACTGGAACAGCATTAGTCAGCTATATGACTGTGTGCTAGAGTTCTCTCGTGCTTTGTCCGGTAAGTCCAGATCCTGCAGTTCTCAGCTGGTCTCAGCCCAGGACGAAAAATTTCTCGTGGTTGTTTAATCGCAGTCCACTTTTATAGAATACAAACCAAACAAATTTATTGTTGAAAATTAGCCTTCAAAAACACATTTAAACACGCATATGCACATTATTTAAGGACAATTACTTTAAGAAACTAAGAAACTTGTCCTCAATTTATGAAAATCCTCATTTTAAATACATTATTTTGCCTTCCAATATTACAAATTTAAGGAGTAGGATAGCTGATAAATGAGTGATGGTTACCATGGTAACGAGAATGCTGCCTCTTTTTTTTTTGTTTTTTGATAAAAGATGGAAAAAAAAAACGAGTACAAAATTTGATGAGCAATAATTATTTGTAATTTTTAAAAATAACTTGCAATTAAACCTAAATTATAACAAAGGCACCTATATTTAATACAAAAAAAAACAAAGTAATTAGTATACACAATATTTAAAGTGTATCCACAGTATTTTATATTTTCTATGAAAAAATCATATTAAATACAAATGTAAATAAACATTTAACAGAACAGCATTAACATTTTTTCACATGTAACTGTTTTTGATAGATCAACATTAAATCCAAATAATTATATAAAATAAATAAAATAAAATTTAAATAAAAAAGTTATTGAAATGGCAGATATGATGCTATTCTTTCCTCTTTGCTATCTGCAGAAATGCCTTCTTATCTAAGCGTCTTCTCCGAGATCCGGCTATATAACTATCGTAAACTGGTCCTGTGTTATGGTAACACCAAAGGAAGCTCAGTAAGTAAGGATGTGTGTGCATGTTATAACTACTTAAAGATATTTGTATGTAAAACATGATACAACTTAATCTTTAAAGGTGACAATCCAGTGGAACCCAGTGACTCACCGTTTCCACCTGGCTCTGGGAACCGTTGGCCCAAATTCAGGTTGTAGCAACTGTCACAACATAATCCTACATCAGCTTCAAGAGATGTTCAACAAGACTCCAAATGTAGTGCAGCTACTACAGGTCAGCTTCCTGTTTCTTATTCTACACAGAGAGCAATATATTTTTTTTTATGACTTTATTTTAATTTTTAATGACTTTATTGAAAATAATACACACCTCTGACTGTTTCACATTTGTTTCAATGTGTGATATATATCATACATATTTTACTGATGTTTTTAATAATCTGCATTCTTTAATTAGGCCACAAGTTCATTTGTAAGTCGCTTTGGATAAAAGCGTCTGCTAAATGACTAAATGTAATGTAATGTAGTTTGAGAAACCTGTTACTCAGCGTTCACTTCAAAGATCGAGAATACATTGCGGAAAACAAATTTATTAATGATAATGCTGTTAATTAACTCATTTATGAACCAAACCTTGTTTTCTTTATTTATATATGTATATATATGTATATATATATATATATATATATATATATATATATATATATATATATATATATATATATATATATATATGTATATGTATGTGTGTGTATAGTGTGTTCGTAACCATTTTGAGAAAGCAATAAGGTATTTAAGGTCGGGCTGCTATGTGTTGTGCCTAATAACATCTCTTTCATGGGATTTATGCCCTATAATGCATGCTCTCTCGTACTTGATTGTTTTAATAAGAGCTGTGTGATAATGTCATTTATTAACAATCTGATTGGTTGAAAGAAGTTCCTGATGTGCAAATATGTGATAACAGCATGGCTTTTTTTTTTACATTGTTAAAATATCCCTTCACTAATGCACTAGCATGTAACTAATGCCATCTTTTGTTTTCACCAACTGATTCCTGAACACTTTGTGACTATCGTCTGTTTCACTTATTCGTCCATTATAATTAAGGATTAAAAAAAAAGATTGAAAAAGAAAATTGATTTGAATCGCTTAATTTTATTAGCAGTACTTAAAACTTTGCAGGTCTAATTGTATTGCACCAACCTAATTGAACTCATGTCACTCCATTACTTATCTCTCTCCATTGGCTCCCCGTAGCTAATTGCGTTCAGTACAAGGCCCTGACACTGGCCTACTGGCTTGGTGATTCAACCTCATCATGCTAATTATCACTCCGTATTGTTCACCACTGATAAATGGTGGAACGATCTTCACAACTCTGTCTGTAAAGCTGAGTCACTTAGCATCTTCATTAGGGCTGCAATCGATTATCGGTCGATTATTTTTTCGATGAATCGGATAAATAAATAAAAAAATTCCATGTCTTTTAATTTTCCAGACTCTTTTATCTAAAGTGACTTACAAATAAGAACACAAGTCAGTAGTTATGAAGAAAACCAGCTACACATTAGAATTATTAAGCAGGTCAATAAATGTCTGGTTTTAATTACAGCATGAGTTTAATGCATCCAAGTAACTTAAAGAGCAATTAAACACACATCTCAAACACACTGGCACAATATGTAGCATAGTGTGAACAAAATACTAAATTCCACAAATTTGTGTAGCTGTAATATGTTAATTAATTCACATCACTCCCATAGTCTTTACTTGTATTTTGTCAAAAAATTAAAACTTGAAGCTTGATCATTAATTATCACCATTGTGTACAAGTTGTATGTATTCATAAAGCACATATAAACACTGCTTAAACTAATTAAATGAAAATAAAAAGTAACGCACAATGTCCATCACTGTCATTATCCAGTTAACAACCAAAAACAGCATGAAGGGTGCTCTGCCGGTCTCATAGTGAGTACAATATCCAGAGGTTCTTTAGTTTTGAAGTGAATCAACGTAACGGTGCAGTCATTTACTCTGCTGTTAAACTTCACCCTCATCGTTGACTCCAACATGTTTTAGTTTCAGGTGGTGTATCATCACCGTGGTGCTCCGCGCAGGTCAATTGATTTTCGCAGAGCCCGCATGTTCCACGTTCTTTAGTTGTGTGAAGCGTGAAGTGCTCCCGCAGTTTTGATGCTTTAAATGGAAGCTTTTTTTTTTTCCACGTTGGCTGTTTCATTTGTACGATTTATCAACTTGTTTTGCAGATTCCGCCTCGTTCTGTTCAACCCGCTATTTTTTTCCAGCGTTGTTGAAGCTCTGAAGGTGATGTAAGCGGTTACGACATTGCGAGTAACGCGGAAATCGTGCGACAGCGTTGTTGCAGCCCTAATCTTTATGAAAGAACTTAAAACACAACACAAACACTTTATATATGAATTTTTTTTATAAATTAAAGCCAGTTTGGATAATGATTAGGAGGTTTGATTATTCTACTCTGTAGCCAGGTTCTCCTTAACTACTAACTTGTGCTCCATCTGCTAAATGTAATGTACGTAGACCATAGTCTCTTTAAGGAACTGATTATTTGTGGGAACCCAAAAGTAAAACATCAGCAATTTATAGGATAAAGCTCTATAAGCTTTTCTTCATCTTCACATTCTAAAGGAAAGAGTAATGGTATCAAGACTTGAAAAGAAATACATTTTTGCATTTAGTTAAAACACAGAGGCTAAATGCTTGTAGTCTACCTAACCGGACAATTAGCTGGAAAACCCACTCAGGCACAGAAAGCACATCCAAACTCCACACAGAAAAGACCCATTTGGCCCAATCGACAATATATACCGGGAACCTCCTGCTGTGAGACAGTAGCGTTAATCACTGCACCACCGGGCCACCTGTTGAAGTAATTCTAATGTGTGATCATTTTTATTTCTCAGGTGCTATATGACACACAGGCCCCTTTAAATGCTATCAACAAACTACCTACAGTACCCATGCTGGGTCTTACCCAGAGGACCAACACTGCCTACCAGTGCTTTTCCATATTGCCTCAGTCACCTACCCACATTCGCCTGGCCTTCCGCAATATGTATTGCATCGACATCTACTGCCGGAGTCGAGGAGTGGTGGCCATACGCGATGGAGCTTACAGCCTCTTTGATAACACCAAGATTGTGGAGGGCTTCTATCCAGCTCCTGGTCTAAAGGTACACATTATGTACACGTGACTGTTCTTGTGTTTTTAATTCAATACTCAAAACGATTTTTAGTTTTAGGGGATAATAAGGTTAAAAAATAAAGCGGCCAGGTTATTAAAAATTGTCTAAATAATTCAGTATTTTCTCAACCTCTTCCCCCAGACCTTCTTGAACATGTTCGTTGACAGCAACCAGGATGCCCGTCGGCGCTCGGTCAACGAAGATGACAATCCTCCCTCACCGGTGGGCGTGGACTTCATGGACACCCTCATGCCTCAAATGCAGCTTCAACAGCCGATGAGAGGCCCAGGTGTTTACCCACCTCTGACCTCGCCACCTGGTCCTTACCACAGCGGTGTTGCCCCATCACCCTCCATGATGCCAACGCATTCACCTGGTAAGCAGGCCTCCAGCTGCTCCAGTAGTATTTTGTCTGCTTCAGCCATGCGACACTCACCTGGGCCTTCCATCTTGATTATGTGGTCTTTAAAGCTGACAATCCTTCAGTGTAGCCAGCTGGGGGGGGGGGGGGGGGGGGGGGGGGGGGGGGGGGGGGGGGGGGGGGGGGGGGGGGGGGGGGGGGGGGGGGGGGGGGGGGGGGGGGGGGGGGGGGGGGGGGGGAGCGAGCGTCTGTGCGTGAGCGAGCGTGGAGACCACTGATCAGTTGGATGTGTGCAGGAAACATCCATGCAGCCAATTCCCCCAGTGGAGCTCTGCGGGCACCCTCGCCCTTTGGCCCCACTCCATCTCCCTCCTCTTTGGGCATTTCTATGGGCCAGACCTCCACCTTTGCCAGCCCACATGGTAAGTGTTTGGGGGAGCTGTATTTATTAGTAATCAGCTTTATCATTCCCTCTGTCAGAAAGCAGACCGTCTCAGAGAGCCACATGTCCAAGGCTGGACCAGATACTCCTTTCTTACTAACATTACTGCATTCTGACTTTTATGAATGTTAAATAGATTCTTGATGGTTTGGCGTTTTTAATACTAATGTCTGTTTTCCAGTCATTTACTTGGCTAGTTAGTCTTTGCACTTGCATGATATAATCGAGCATCAGTCTCAACTGCCGATCAAACCTTATGTGACTTGTGGTGATTTTATTTTTTCTCGTCTAATGCTGGTTTGTCATTTTTTTATAATTCACTGGTTTTTGCAACATGCTTAACTCAAAAGACTGATTCAGGTGAAGTGGCCTGGTATTTTTAAAAGAAGCATTATATACAATATCAGGCTACATTTTTCCCTTTTGTGCTTTTACTTAAGTCAGTAAATGTTATAAGGTCAAAGCGATCTTTGCCTTTCTGCCTTTCCAGCTTATTATCCAGACGATAAATGGATTCAAAGAAAGGCTCATTCAGAGGGCATGGAGTTAACACAAAGACTGCCGTTTTATTGACTTTCTAGTAACGAGCACTTTTCTTTTTTTAAGTGATGTGTTCGTGTAATGATGCTCTTGTTTATACTTGAAGGAGAACATTTTTAAAAAAAAAATAATTCATTCAGTTCAGCATTTAAAACTATAAATACTGTTGAAATATATTGAACGATATTTGTAAATTGTTATAAACTAATAGGCAATTTCAGTATACAGGATATGACACTAAATTATAACACAAGTTAGAAATTATGATGGACTAGATCAGGGGTGCCCACACTTTTCTGGCCCGAGATCTACTTTTCCATTGGACAGGTCATTGAGATCTACCGGCGTGGCTGCGGGCTGGTTTTTGGAACAGCGAGAGAGACTCGGGGGGAGGGGGGGTGGTCAGACTGCTCGCTCGCAGAGATTGCGATTCAGAGTGAATCAAATTGTGTGTTAAAATGCGTGCGCGCGTATGTAAGAGTGCTTCCGATACTGTGCTGTAAAAAAGCACTGATACGTGATTTTTTTTTTTTTTTTTTTTTTTTTTTTTTTTAAACCTCCATCGCGATGAACCTGAGACGATCGACGTATTGAGCACCCCTGGACTAGACTTTGGCTTGATGGAATTTCCTCTAACAGGACCCTTCTGAATTTTACATTTATATTACTTTTTGGTCATTTAGCAGATGCTTTTATTCAAAGCGACAAAGAGAGCACAGGGTTGGCCACAGTATCGCTGAAACAATAAGGGTCTTGCTCAAGGACCCACATTGGCAACTTTTGTGGACCTGGGATATGAACCCACAACCAGATTGATAGCCCAACAACCTTACAACACCCTGATTTTAATTAAAAATTTTTGTTTGAATTCCCTGCTATAAAGAGATCTGTTGCAACCCCATGCCTTCAAATTGCATAATTGGTAAAATAAAGTTCTGTCACATGATCTGTCATTATATATTCACAGCTTTTTAAAAAGGACATTAGGGCTGCAATACCAACATGTCTAAACTAGACAGGCCAAAAATCTCTCCAAACAAGTCGGGGAAATTGTGTTATAGTCAAATCTTTGATAATCCCCAGAGCATCTTATCATTTATACATTCATTCATTATCTTCCACTTAATCCTACACCAGGGTCATGGAGAGGAGTTTTCCCATGCTCATCCAGGGGAGAATGTTTCAGCAGCTGGTGAACATACACCAGGACAGTGCACTAATCTATCGCTGGGCACACACACACACTTTTTATACAGGTGCAATTTAAAGCTTTCAATTTTAAATCTTTGTGTTTGGACTGTGGGAGGAAATCAGAGAACCCGGAAGAAACCCACACAGAAATGAGAAGAACGTGGAAACTCCATCCAGATTGGGATTCTAACCTGAGCGAGCACTCAAAGGCTAACGCGCCCCATCTTATCTTGCCTTATAATATAGCTGGTCTGGGTTTGTGTATATATAATGTTTATATATACACACAGAAACATGCCAGCATTAACCTCATCTTATAGTCATGATATAATTAGTCTGAGATGTAAATGATCAATTACATGCATTATTGCTTTCCTTAGCTACGTATCCTGATTAGGGATGCTGAGGGGGGGCGGTCCATCACAGGACGGCCACATTATCGGCGAAATGTTGGTATACAATTGTGTATTAGCGTTTTTGGAGCAAAATCTGTTGAAATAAAACTGTGCCATTTAAAGGATACACACACAGATTTATTATAGCAGTGAGAACTAACTTAATTTTGGAATGTGTATTCAGGCTGCTCTGTGTTCTGCACCACAGGTGCTCTGGATCCCAGTTCCCCATACCCCATGGTATCTCCCAGCCAGAGAACTGGCACGTGGCCTGGCTCTCCTCAAGTCTCTGGCCCCTCCCCACGTATCCCTGGCATGTCACCCGGCAACCCCTCTCTTCACTCACCTATACCGGATGCCTCTCACTCACCACGTGCCGGAACCAGTGAGTACTGTTCGATTTAGAAATTCAACATGACCGGTGCCTAAGAGCCAGCGCAAAACCTTATTCTTGTATATTAACAGGTTCCCAAGTAATGCCGACCAGTATGCCTCCACCTCGTAAACTACCTCAACGCTCTTGGGCAGCTTCCATTCCCACAATTCTTACTCACAATGCCTTGCACGTGCTTCTGCTGCCCTCTCCCACCATGTGTATGGTGCCAGGGCTGGCCGGTAGTTACCTATGTTCTCCTCTCGAGCGCTTCCTGGGCTCAGTGATCATGAGAAGGCATCTGCAGAGGATCATCCAGCTGGAGCCCAATGTAAGAGGGTTTTCTTTTTCTCTGTGGGGTGCTATTAAGATCTGAATCCGGGTTTCAATTTAACACTGCTAATTTTTTTTGACAGTAAGTTTTCTAAGTATAGTTATAGTTCATGCCGTTTCATTTTATGCCTGAATTCTGTAATGTAGTAAAGCAATAAGGCACATGAGGGTGTGCTTTATTGTGAATAAAAAACCTTGAAGAGTTATTAGGCTTGACACGTAGCGAATGTGATTTATTCACACTGGCGCACAACCTTAACTGCCTTATTGGTTTTATAAAGCGTTTGCAAACCCACTATAATGAGAAAAAAAAATGGGTTTGCGATTATTGAAGGCTAAATTGTTAAAATATATAAAGAGATGTAATCTAGTCCAGTTATTGTAATGAATGCTCATCTGAGTTTCTGGTTTCTCAAAAATGTCATCTAGTGACCAAATTACAGAACACCGTCCTAAAAATGTACGTGCATCATGCATTGACGATGACATGCATGGCAATAAACCCCAACTGTCATCAGCATCTTTATCCTTGTGGTGATTATAATAATCGTTTTTATTACCTTACCAGGCGGTTCGTAGGAGAGGAAAGACTGTACGTGTTCCTCATTCTGAGAATTATACTGTTCTAACTTTATATTTCTTTTCCACAGCTCTCTATTGTAAATTCCAACGAGCCAGGAGTAATCATGTTTAAGACAGAGGTACTAAAATGCCGTGTTGCTTTGAACCCGAAGAGCTATCAGACTCTGCAGTTAAAAGTCACACCGGAAAACACCGGACCCTGGTCACCAGAAGAGTTACAAGTCCTGGAGAAGTTCTTTGAAAGCAGGGTAAGGTCCATGTTGCATCTCATATAGGAGACAGACAATGCGATTTAACAAATATAGTTTAAAAACAGACCAGGATAAATACAGCTGAAAATGAAACTTTAAGAATAAAGTTTCATTTTCAGCTGTATTTATCCTGGTCTGATTCAGGGCTGCTTGGTTTGACCGAGAGTCACTAGTGAGCTCAGAGTCTATATTTTTGTGTTGAAACTGTTTATGATTGGAGTCCAGCTCACATTCTTATGGTGTTTTTTCCCAGGTTGCAGGTCCACCCTTTAAGTACAACACACTAAATGCCTTTACAAAGCTGTTGGGCGCACCCACTAACATCCTCAGAGACTGTGTTCGAATCATGAAGCTTGAACTGGTGAGTAAATGTGTCCCCTTGTTTTGTCAAATCTTAGTGGTCCGATGCAGTGTGCATTTTTAATTGTAATCTTACCAAACATTTATCTCGAGGAGCAGAATTACGATAAATAACTATTTTAAAATGAACTGGGCCTAGATATGTTAGAATTTGACAATAATTCAGAAATGCGTTAATTACTAGGGTCCAAGGTTTTTGGGATAGATTTGTGTATTTATAAAAACGGTTTCGGTCCTTAAATCTGATTGGCTAAGCCGTTTGTCCTGCCATGACATAATTGACAATAATGCACTCCTCTGATCTCTTTACATTCATATTTGTTCTATAATTTGTTGATTATTGTTGATGATTTTTTAATTATTAGAGAAACGTTTAAAATCAATGTTTAAAGACTGGACAAGCTTACGTCGCGGAATACCAGTTTAACTATTTCGCTTTCAAACATTTTTCATGAATTATACTTTGTTTTTAATAATAGTGTGTCTTTAATCATTTTATAAAATAAATAAGGCACTTAATGTTGTACATTATTGTGAATATATCACTTAAAATAGGTCTAACTATACTCCTAACCCCTCTTTTCTATAATTGATTCACAATAATACACACCCTATCGTGCCTTATTACTTTATTATCCTTTAGATAATACAAAAAATGATGGAGTTTATTCAGTAGCTCAAATTTTGTTGGCGAATGTTTTTCTAAGCTGACTTTTTTCCGCTCCTGTAGTTCCCTGACCAGGCGGCCCAGCTGAAGTGGAATGTGCAGTTCTGTCTGACCATCCCACCCAGTGCCCCTCCAATCGCTCCTCCAGGAACTATCGCTGTAGTGTTAAAGACCAAGATGCTTTTCTTTGTAAGTTAAGTTCTAACAAAATTCTGTTGGAGATGTATTTTAGAGTAATAACTGATGACGCTATTGAGTAATGTTACTTAGGAGTGAAGTTATTGACTACTGTTGGCTTAATAAAATTATTTGAGGCGTTGAATAGGCTAAATAAGCTCTTAATTTTCCACCAGCTTCAGCTCACTCAGAGGGTTCCAGTGCCACAGGAACCCATCAGCATCATTGTCCCTATCGTGTACGACATGGCCACAGGTCTGACTCAGCAGGCTGACATTCCCCGACAGCACAGCTCCTCAGGGGCTGCTGCACTTATGGTCAGCTCTATTCTCAGGAGGTTCAATGAGCACCATCCAGCACGTACAGGTATCACCAGAAAAACTATTTACAGTAGAGAAATTAGGATTTTCTGTGATTTAATACAGCCCAAACCACTTAACATACAGATTCTGTTTGAACACAGTTACATATGTAATGATGACGGGACCTGTGCTATGTATTTTTGGAGTTGGTGTCATTTAAGATTTTTTAAAGTTTAAATGTTGAAAATTCACCATAGGAATGAATGGGACCGATTTTCAAACTGCCATAATTTGAAAAAATCCAAATACAGACCGCTTGGACTTTTCGTTTACTTTATATTTCACTTTGAATTTTACTCAATTAATTTCTGTGGGAGAAGATAGTGAGCTAATTATATTTTTTTCTGAAAAAACCTTTTGTAAAATCCTTATACCTTCACCCAGAAACACTTAGAAAAGATCATAATGATTTCAGATTTCAGTTTTTGAGTTCTGAGAGTTTGTATGGCATGAAGGACTGAAACTGCTCCATGAAATCTAATGTTTTATTTATTTATTTGTCATTTTTTATCCATATTCATTTACTCATTATAGCTCATAAAATCCATATGATATTACACTAAAATTATCCCCATGGGCTCCTCTTACTAACAATGTCTTTATGACTGTATGAGTTGTGACTGTTGTTTGGAGTGTGGAAATAGGTGGTACATTTCTACAGACAGGCTCAGAAGACAAGCCCCTCTGTCTGACACATCATTCAATTAGAATTAGAAGGCAAGGCCAAGTGATGTCATCAGAGCAGTCCGCTGTATATTTCACCTTACACAGTTCACAGATGCTCTGGAGCATCAGGGCAACTTTTACTGCTATCTCCATTTTAACCCATTCATGGCCACACCTTTTCAAGCACTCTCTGTAGTTCCTTTGGGAAATACAAATGTAGTTTTATTAGTTAGTTTAGATTGCTTGTAATGAAATTGGCCTTTATTGGTTACTTGCATCCAAATATAAATGAAAATACATCAAGTTATGACATGTTGCTAGCACAGCCAATGTTAAATTGTATTGTTATGTATTTAGTCATGGATATCTTTATCTGTTTTAGGAGAATGTACCATTTATGCATCTGTTCATGAACTCATGGCAAACCTCACACTAAACCCAGGAACACGGCCATGAACCAATCCAACTTTGGTGAGGATTCTGTGCAAGGGGGGCAAAGCTCTTGAATAGAACCAAGAACATTTTTTCAGGTGTTTGAACTTTTGTCAGGAAGAGGATCAGAGGATTTTTGGCATTGCTTCCTTCCAAGAACCTAGTTAAATGAATGAAGGACATTGATTTGGGGGAATGAATATTTTTACCTTTAGGGTCTTGTTAAGGAGAGAGGACAGTTTATTTTTGGTTGATGCACTTCTTAAATAAAGGTCTGAAAGTAGTAAAAAAAATAGGTTTGTTTACCTACAAATGTAAAGGCTTTTATATCTTATTTTAATGTTCGCGTTTATGAAACTAAGCATTTTGCTTAAAAAAAGTCTTTAATGCAGTTTTATAATTCAAACTATGAATCCTGAATTGATCCTGGGCCTGTTTTGTTTTTGACACTATTTAAAGTCCTTTTTTAAATGGCTTAATTCTGACCTTTATCCTTGAACCTGTCACACAGAGCGCTGTAAATATTGACTTTCTATGCTCTATTTTCTGAAGATTGCATATGAATTCTGAAAAAAATTAGTCTCTGCTTGTCTTTATTACTGTTTAATAAATATTTGAAAATGTACACTTAATTCCTAAATGTTCAATTGCTGCTTGTCTCCATCGTAACAGTTGCTGTGGAAAATTCGATGCTAACATTCAGCCTTCGACATGTTGAGAGTGCATTCCAAAGTTTTGTATGATCTAATGCAGTGGTTCTCAAACTTTTGTTTGATAACTCCCACTCCATAAAGCAAGACATACAAGTGTTTTTCGTGATGAAATGACATGATAAACAATAATTAGGTGTACCGGTATATTAAAGGGAAAAAGGTATGAAAGGGTATGCATTATTGTGAATAAATTACAGGAAAAAGGTGTTGAGTTTATAAAAAAAAAACTTTTGTGACGTAAACTTGTCCGGTTTTTAAAGTGGACACTGATTAATGTGTGTTATTGTCAATAACGTCAGGGCTGGACAAAAATATCAGATTTAAGGACCACAACTACCCATTTTATAATAAACCAATAAGGTACATGATAGCAACGTTATTGGGAATAACTCATGGGAAAGAGGTGTTATTAGGCACAACATGAGGCGGAGTCTAGTTACACATCTTTTCTGCGATTTATTCATAGTAATGCACAACCTCGAGTGCCTTATTGCTTTTTTTTTAATGGTTACAAACACACTACAATAGAAACAAGGTTTGATTCTTAAATATGCATATTGAAAGCATAAATGTTAACGTAATCTACTCCGCTTTTTAAAGTGAACACTGATTAACAGGTATATGGTATTCGGCTAAATGACCGAATGTAACCTTGAGTGCCTTGCTTTTATCCAATGTTTACAAACACTGTAATAATACATTTATTGAAAGCAAAATTACTAATAAAATGGATTTCTGTGATGGACACAGCCCACGCTTCCCTATATTCCCATACCACAATGCTTGCTGGTAAACCCCGTGGGAACCATTTCCATTGGCTGGGTAACCTACCAACCCACACTGGGCGCCTAAACATGGCCCCAGAATCTCCATGTGGCGCCCAAAAGTAAGTAGACGCCGCATAACGCCATAATATAAAATGCCCTAAATGAACAAACTTTGTATTTATCTTTCAAATGTGAATTACAATCTAATATGACCAACATGTCATCTGAAAAGGTTTGCTGATTAAAGGGAGTTCATATTTCTATGAATGAGGACTAAAACGTAAGAAAACTCAAATACGTGTGTCTAAAATCCTGTTCATATAAATGCCAGTTTAGACTTTTCTCTTGATGTTGTACTTCTTATTCGGTCGTAAACTTGAGGATTAAAAAATGTTTTCAGTTATGTAAACAATTATGTAAAAAATGTAAACATTTCAGTGACACTGCAGATGTTAACCAGCGCTACCACTTTTTAAAGCTGAGGCGCCCGTCACATTTAGGGCGGGATGTAGTTCAGTATTTGCACAACACTGTGACGTACTTTCCTGCATTTTTCACGCAAGAGACCACAGGATGGCGCCCTGCATCCAGTCGTTATCATCTTTTTTTTTATATAATGATTTACTGATTCTTCCACCTGCGTTATTATCTACGGGTAAGAAAATTTGTCCATTTAATCGAGTGTTTCTAATAATTATTTGTCATGAATAGCGGTGTTAATGGAACCAGAGGTATAAAGGTGCATCAGTTTTTGGCGCTGTTTTTTACCAGAAACCTGGCTTTTAACAGCTATGTTTTAACTCATCATTCTTTCAGTTTGAAAGAAAGAGAAAGAGAATGCTTTTAGCGCCCCTATTGTTTTGTATTAAGCTCTAAATACACGGGGAAATGGAAAGAAGCCGCGGCGAAACTGAGTGACACATGCATTTTCAAATAGGATGTTGACGTTCCGTTTATTAACATGTGCTTGACCAATGAGCTGCGATGTATCTGTGGCAGCCGGGTTTCTTACTTCCGCCTTTCTCGTTAATCCTGGATTTTAATATTTCAATTTAGGAACATTTTTAACTCCTTAGGTTATTAGTCCGTGCAGCATTCATTCATTATCTTCGCTGTGTGGGGTCCGCAATCTATCGCTGGGCACACTCATTCACACACACACACACGCTATATTGGGCAATTTGGAACATTCACTTTATCTTGAATCCATGGGTTTGTAGAAAATCCACGCGGACACAGTAAAACACAGAAACTCCACCCAATTTTCAATTCGAACGTGGATTAAATTTACCTTGAAACCTTGTTTTTTGACTGTGGGAGAAAACTAGAGAAACCTACACGGAGACTCCACCCAGACTGAGATTCGAATCTGGATCCCCAGCGCGGACATTTAAACATTTAAATGGGTTTAACTGGATTTTCCCTCTATTACTCTGACTGCTGTACAATCAGAATTAGATTTATTTAGGAAGAGTGTTACACACACAAGGAATTTGATTACAGATAGATGGCAACTCTGCAGTTACATTATAATTTACCATTCATTCATTCATTATGTCCCGCTTTATCCTCTATTAGGGTCACGGTGGGGAGAACATTTCAGGCGCTGGGCAGATAGACCCAGGATAGGGCGCCAATCCATCGCTGGGCACACACTCACTCAAACAGACACACTCTATATGGGGCAATTTTGTAGAATTCAATTGACTTGATCCATGTTTTTGCACTGTGGGAGGAAACAATTTACCATACATTAATTAATTGATTTATTCATTGTCATTCATTGTCCATTGTTGCGAGGAGTATATATATATATATATATATATATATATATATATATATATATATATATATATATATATATATATATATATTTTTTTTTTAAAGAAAATAACTGTATTGCACTATTTTTTTTTACAGTAATTTGAAGATGTGGAAGCCCTTGAAGTGCTACACAATTATATGAGAGGACATGATCGCGGAATCAAACTTACTCTCCAGATCAGTGCAAAAGTAAGACAGGCTGAATATTACAGTAAATTCTTCAGTAATATGTGAAAGGGATTTTCAGAAAGTGGCCTCTGGTTATACGGCTTAGAGATTTAGACGGCTACTAAGTAAAAAAATGAAAACTAAGAATATTTAATTGGATATTGGGGCAGTTGTTGGCTTGCGGTTAAGGAACCAGCCTTGGTACTATGGCTGCAGTGCCCTTGAGCAAGGCACCTAAACCCAATTGCTCCCTGGTTGCTGTATACAAAGTCCGTTGCTGCATGTGTGCGTGCGTGTGCGTTTCTGTGTGTGTGTGTGTGTTTGTGTTTGTTTGTCTCACCGCACAGATGGGTTAAATGTGGAGGACAAAGTAGGCAGTAAGCACAGTAGGCAAAATAGTTCACTCTATCATTGATATGGCTGGAACAATGTAGTGTGTGTGTATATATATATATATATATATATATATATATATATATATATATATATATATATATATATATATATATATATATATATATATATATCCAGGGGAGAACGTTTTGGGCGCTGGGCAGATACACCCAGGACAGGGCGCCAATCTATCGCTGGGTGCACACTTGCTCACACAGACACACTTTATATGGGGAATTTGGAAAACTCAATTGACTTGATCCATGTTTTTGGACTGTGGGAGGAAACCGAAGAACCCGAAGGAAACCCACGCGGACACGGGGAGAACATGGAAACTCCACCCAGATGGGGATTCGAACCATGAATCCCTAGCACTGAGAGGCAAACGTGCTAACCACTAAGCCACCGTGCCGCGATATATACGGTATATATCGGTGTATATAGATACTGTGTGTGTATATATATATATATATATATATATATATATATATATATATATATATATATATATATATATATATTTGATTAATAGTTTAATAGTTTTTTTGCTTTGTTTCTTAAAGAGAGAACTCTAGTGGTGATGTCTCTTTGTGCACCTCTGTAAATCATGCGCCAGGAGCACGAAGTGGAAACAGACAGAAGAATGTGGTAAATAAGGATCCGTCACACAATATCCCTGTGTTTCTGATCAAATATGGCTGCACTTTACCAGAAAGCTACTTGCCAAAAAGTTTTCACATCCTATTTATTCTCTTAACCTATCCATTTATTATTCAAGCAACTTCATCAAACAACTTTAAATAATTAAATCAATTGTTTTTTTTTTTATATGATTTGAAACTGTTTGCATTAATGAAGTGAAAATTAGAAACAGAATTGCTGTACCTTAATGAATACATTTATATTTTACTCAAATAAAATACCAGTCAAAAGTTACATTTTCTTCATGTTCCACTGTCTAATTTCTACACTTAGTACATCTGATTTCTTTTTTTGGTAGTCCCCTGTTGGTTCTCTGTTCTCCATTGGTTGGGACCATCACAGAACAGGAATAATATGGGTGGTGTATTGTTTATTGTCAGTTCTGCAGTTACACTGATGTGGTGAGGGGGTTTTAGTGCAGCAGTGCTGCTGTAGCTTCAATTAAACACCTCAGTGACACTGCTGGGATAGGAATAATGCTTCAACCAAATAATACCGGCTCTGTGGTACTCCTTTTGGGGTCCTGACCATTACAGAACAGAGTAAAGGGGACTAACACAGAATGTACTGTAGTCCACAAATAGATGGACTACAGTCTGTAATTATAGAACTTTTATCTTTACAGTAATTGCAACTTATAAAATTTATCATAATTGTAGACGATAAGTGGAACTCTTGACTGGTACTGCAAGTAATTTTATTTATTTTCAAATTCTTATTTATTAATTTTTTTTTACTTTAACCTGCATCAGTAGTATAAGAGATTGTTTATTATATAGAACTATACAGATTTGGCTTGTGCTGTCTATAAAGTACATTGTTGCTGACAATATATTGTTAATACTAATGAATCACCTGATGGTTGTACCTAGTTTTTTTTTTTTTTTGGTGTGTATTTATCTTTGCCATGGATGCATAATGGCATAAACTTGTTTATATAGTACAGTGGTTCTTAATCTTTTCAGACCAAGTACCACCCTTTATCAAACCAAAACTTCCAAGTACCACCTATGTTTTTGTCATGGAACAACATATGGCAAACATCAATTAGGTGTGAGTGTACATTAAAACAATAACACATGCGAGGGCAGCATTATTGTAAATAAATCACTGGGAAAATGTGTTGTTAGGCTTGAAGCGGAGTGCTGTTACACCTCTGCCCGTGATTATTCACCATAATACATAAACTTGAGTGTCTTTTTGCTTTTATAAAATGGTTACAAACACTATAAAAAAACAAACATTTAGGTTTGATTTATAAATGTGTTTATTGAAAGCAAAATCACTAATTAACTTTTTAAAAATGTAGTCTGTTTTTTAAACTGATTGCCGAGCAACCTGTTTCCGTTTTTTCTGAAAATCAAATACTACCGTCTATTGGCCAAATTACAGAACGCAGTTTATAAAATACATCAGGGAAATAATGTATTGTACATCCACACAATTATCTGATGTACCACCACAGTTTGAAAACCACTGTTATAGTATATTCAGGTATATGTACTTTATTACCATTTAATTAAGAGAAATATTACATATGGAATGTTAATTAAACTCCTGGATCACATATTTGTGTGACTATTGTGTATCTTTGTGTGTAGAGAGGAAAAAGAAAAGCCAGAGATGGCTCAGAGAATGCTAAACAGAAGTGCTCCATGACCAGCTATGGCTCTTTGGGACGAGCAGAGAACGATCATCTTAAAAATGGAGATGTTACGGCAATCACTTTATTTGAGGTCGTCACTATGGGTAGAAGTGTCATGAAGGTAAATGCTCCTGATCAGTGAACGCTTCAGCTAAAAAGTAAATAAAGTTTTACTTTATGGACTACTTTCCTTGTTCCTGGTTTGTCTGTAGCTGTTTTTCTGCGTCCTGTGTGCGTCCATTATAACTGGAGACAGTTATAATAGCACAGGAGCACACGACATTTCTATATTTGCCAGCATTGTATTTTAAATGTGATTTTAGACGGTGGCACGTTCGTCTTATTGGCTTAATTTCCTCATATAGAGTGTGTATGCGTGCGTGTCTGTGTGCGTGAGTGTGTGCCCAGCGATAGATTGGCGCCCTGTCCTGGGTGTATCTGCCCAGCGCCTGAAACGTTCTCCCCTGGATGGGCATGGAGAACCCCACCGCGACCCTAATAGAGGATAAAGCGGAAGATAATGAATAAATGAATGAATTTTAGATACAGTGTTCATAAAGACGTTTCTGAGCTTGTAAACTCTTGTCTCCGGTTCTCATTTGTACTGCCCCTGTTACACTGTCATTACAATGTTTTTCAATGTTTAAATTTTTCAACTTTTTCATGAAGGTTGTGGTAGATGACTGGATTGATGCCTATATTTTGGACAGAGAACCTGCCCTGCTTGACCTGATCACCTTCTTCATCAAGTGTTCAGGATGCAAAGGTTTTCTTTTTCTTTTCTTTTTCATTGTAAATCACTGTAAGTCTTAGTTCAGGGTTTATTTGAGTTCTTATATATATTTGTTTATTTTTTTATAGCTTTTTATTTGTTCAGCAGTGGGAGTGGGACTTCAGAATATCATATTATTAAGACAAAAACAGAATAATAGCATGACATAATTCCTCCCACAACCTGCTCTAAATAAATGTACATTATACTTTTGATGTACAGTAATTGGTATTGTAAATAGTACAAAGCAGGGATGTATCAAGCTTTACTAAAATGGTGGTTCTGGGATATTTTAGTATTATTTTAATATGACAAGTGTTTGTGTGTGTGTGTGGGGGGGGTAGAAGCATGTTTCAACAAAAGTGGGGGTATGTTACCCTTCCCTTTACAACTCCTTGTTTGATACAAAGTGGAAGACATAAAACGTACCAGAATGAAACTTGAGATATATTTGCTACCACCTTGTGGGCTTCATGAGCAATGTTATAAGAATAGATGCATATAAAATATATTTTCACCTATCTCTAATAAATATCCTGCTGCACTGATGACTGTAATGCTGTTTTTTATAGGGGTGGTTACCGCAGAAATGTTCCAAAGCAAAAAGAATTCTAATGTAATGAGCAAGATGGTGGAAGATCTGGATGAGGTAGGATCTGAGTTTTGAGCACATGTCTCTGATGTTTTATAGCAAAGGCCGATGCTTTGTGAAGTTGACCTGGAGGACTGTCTTACAAATTTACAGAGCTCAGGTCTGCAGTATAAAAAGTTCCTGGCCTTCCCATGGATATTAACAGTCACCTGGCCTGTCGATATTGTAAGTTTAAAATTCGCTGTTTAAAATGATGAGATATTATTTAATGCTGCACTGTTTAAATTTCACTTGGTGGATTCTGGATATGCTCTTACTCCAATTACATTTTTTTGTTTTTATACTTGGATAACCGCATGCTGTTTTTAAGTCAAGTTCTTTTATCTTATTATATTTATATTTCTGAAGATTTTTATATTTAGGGCAAATTAACTCTATTCTAGTCAATAAAAACCATTGACTTTTCATTTTTTCTTTAAATTATTATTAATTAAACCATTATATTACATTATGCCATTCCGCATCTGCTTTTATCTAAAGTGACTTACAAGTATCACAATTTGGGGTTGGGGGTCCAGGATACAGGGTCAGTCATGGTACAGCACCCGTGGAGCAATAGGGCTTATGGGTCTTCCTCAAGGGTCCAAAAATCCACATTCTACTGACCTACCACACCACACTCTACACCCACACTCGAACTAACTACAAAGCTACCCACTCTGTCGCTCATTTAGTTTATCCAGACAGCAGTTGTTGTTGTTGTAGTAGTAATTTATATAGCGCTTTTTACAAGAGTACATTGTCACAAATCAGGTTTACAGTATTGTAAGCAATTAAACCTCCAAAGGTTTAATTGCTGTTATGTCGTCGTGAGGACCAAGGTTAAATCATCCTGCTTGAGTGGCCGGGCAGCATCAACAGTGTAGGACAGCCATGAACAGATTGTGTGGTGAGCAGGTGTCCGTATTTAATGATTGAAAAAAATATAACAATTGGAAAACTATATTAGTCCACAAGGGCATCCTGCAGGAGTTCAAGTTCAAGTAATTTATTTATATAGCGCTTTTTTACAACAGTACATTGTCACAAAGCAGCTTTACAGAATTAAAAGCCTTTAAACCCCCAAAGAGCAAGCCGAAGCAACAGTGGCAAAATTGCCTGTTATGTTGTTATTTTAAGGAAGAAACCTTGGGAGGACCAAGACTCAGTGGGGGACTCATCATCCTTGAGTGGCCGGGCAGCATAAACAGTGTAGGACAGCTAGATTGTGTCGAGATCGGGTGACTATATTTAACAAATGGTAAAACTCTAACAACTGGAAAACTATATGTAAGTCCATTAAGGGTGTCCTGCAGGTACGCCAGTCCAATTAATATCCAGGTTCCATCCAGTAATCGTCATAGCCACAGTGCTTTGGCAGAGCCATGGATGAAGGTCTTACTACACCTCCAGGAAACCAGCCACACCTCAAAAGAAACATGACTCCGGCATCACTGACTAGAGCAGCATAACTAAAAGAGACAGACTCTACATAGTTGAGATTAATGATACCCATTAATGATGAGGTGGATGAAGAGGTGAAACGCCAGCACACACTGATCCTAGATTACCAACCCAACACAGCCAAGCCTGAGATCTACATCTTTATCTACAGGGGATTAATTAAATTCAAGATTAATGCTTTTAATCTACTTTTAAGGATTAATAATGATTCAGAATCACAAACAGTAACTGGCAGTCTATTCCATACTTGAGGAGCCTTGTGGGAGAACACTCTTCTACCATCAGTAATTTTATTTATTCTAGGAGCTAAAAGTAAACCAGCACCTTGAGATCTGAGCTCATGTGTTGGTTTATACAGTTGAATCAGCTCACTCAGATACTGCGTGGCCTGTTTATGTAGAATTTTATATGTTACCAATTAAATCTTTGTACTCAATACGAAACTTAACTGGTAACTGGTAGTTTGATAACAAGGGGGAGGACTGATATGATCAAACTTTCTGCTTTTAGTTAAAACTCTAGCTGCAGCATTTTGCACAAGTTGTAATTTATGTAATGATTTACTAGAACATCCTGTCAGAAGTGAATTAGAATAATCTAACCTTGAGGTAATAAGAGCATGAATTAGTTTTTCTGCATCTTGGAGGGAGAGGATATTTTGTAGCTTGAAATGTTACGAAGGTGAAAAAATGCAATTCTAGTAATATTGCTAATTTGCTTTGTAAATGAGAGATCTGAATCAATAATGACACTGAGATTATTTACAGATGAACTGGGTCTAATTAAAGAGTTATCGAGGTTTAACACAGTGTTAGAAGCTTTGTTAATTTTGTCCTTGGGTCCAACTATTAGAAACTCAGTTTTATCAGAATTTAGCAGTAAGAAGTATTTTGACATCCATATTTTAATATTTTGGATGCAGTCCTTGAGCTTACTGACTAAACGAACATCATTAGGGTTGAAAATGTATAACTGTGTATCATCTGCACAAGAGTGGAAACTGATTCCATGTTTACGAATAATTGATCCTAATGGAAGCATATATAGGGCAAATAGGAGTGGACCCAGAAATGACCCTTGCGGAACACCATATTTAACTTAGCAAGATCAGAACATTGGTGGTTAGGAACATTGTTAGGCCAATATAAATTCAGGTTCCATCCAGTAAATTGTCGTAGCCACAGTGCTTCAGCAGAGCCATGGATTAAGAGCTGACGACACCTCAAAGGACATGAGACACATTCTCATTTACATATTTACTTTTAACGAGCATGGATTATAAGCTGTCATTATATTTGGTAATAATATAGATGCTAGAAATATTGTACATGTCCTGTTTCTGATTACGGAAATGGGTCAGATCAAAAAATTGCTTTTTGTTTTATGGATTTATATCCTGAAGAAAATCCACTATGCTGCTCTGTCTTATTAACCAAACACAATCACATGAATGCAGTGAGAATGATTAGGCACCTACGAAGTGAGAATGAGGCACCTACGAAGTGAGACTACCTACGATTAAATTTGAATATGTGAAACATACTAAAGGCTTAGTACTTAAAAAATGTTTTAATGCATAGTGTATTGACCCAAGTATAATGTGATCTATTTTGCCTACTGCTTTTACATACAGAGATTTGTCCTCTACATTAAAATTAGAATATCATAGAAAAGTTCATTAATTTCCATAATTCCATTCAAAAGTTAAACCTTCGTAGATTATAGATTAAGGGCCCATGATTTAAAGAATTTCAAGTATTTATTTGCTTATTTGTACATAATTTAGGCTTCTAGCTCATAAAACCCACGGAAACAGAAATTAAAGTTTTTCTTTATGCTTGCTGTCAGCTCTTCTTTGTTGTTGATTCTGGTGCCCCTGATTTTTCTCTTGAAAACACCCCATATATTCTTAATGTGGTTTAGGTCCGGCAAGTTGGCTGGCCAGTGAAGCACTGTGATGGCATGGGCATCAAACAAGGTTTTGGTGCTACAGGCAGCATGGGCAGGGGCAGGGGCCAGGTCCTGCTGGAAGATAAAATCTGCATCTCTATACAGATCCTCAGCAGAAGTAATCATGAAGTCCTCTAAAACATTCTGGAAGACTGTTGCGGAGATGTTGGCTTTAAGCAAGCAGAGTTTACCAACACCTGCACCAAATATTGCACTCCAAATCATGACTGACTGTGGATTTTCCGTACTAGACCTAAAGCATTTTGCCCTGCAAAATTTGGGCTGATCTCCACAATATGTTAAATTTCTTATTTCATGGGTGTTTTATGATCTGAAAGCCCAAATTATGTAAAAAATACATCTGAATCTAAAGTTTAACTTTTTGAATGAAATTATGGAAATTATTAATCAACAATTTCAATGATATTCAAATTTTTTGGAAAGGGTCTGTAAATACAGTACATTAGTGAAATGAGCACACATGCCCAGAGTGGTGAGCAGCATTGTATTTGGCACCCAGGGACCAATTGAGGTTAGGTGCCTTGCTCAAGGGCACTTCGGCTATAGTACTTGATGGAATCAGGAAATTAAACCAAGGAATTTCTGGTCGCAAGGCTGGTCCTTAACCACAATTCTACAAGTGCCACTGTATGCATGTACTCTATGTATGTATGTATGTTTTATAAATTACAGTTGTGGCCGACCCTTGGCTCATGTCTAGACCATTACAATGATACTGGCAAAGATTTTTTTTTTACTTTTTTTTTATATATAGTTAGGTTGCCATGTCTTTCCTTGCCCATAATTTACAAGCAATCTAATCATCAAATGTACCTATCAGAATGTCTTTGGAATGTGGGACAAAACAGAATTATCTGGCGAAAACCCACTCAGAGGGGACCTTTGTTTGCCTTAAAAGGCAAACAAACCTGGGACCTTCTTGCTATGTAGTGGCAGCATTATCCTTTGCATACTGTGCTACAGTTGATCCTATAATAATTTCTATTAGTCTATTGGTCAAAATGAAATTTATTAATAAAAAAATAAGAGCTACAGAGTGGGGAGGCACAGTGACTTACTGGTTAGCACGTTTGCCTCTCAGCACTGTGAATCCAGGTTTGAATCTCAATCTGAATGGAGCTTCCATGTTCTCTGCATGGATTTTCCCTGGGTTCCTCCATTTCATCCCACATTCTAAAAACATATGTTCAAGGTTAAATGAATCTTATAAATTGCCCCTATGTATAGTGTGTCTGTGTGTGAGTGTCTGTGTGCCAAGGGATAGATTGTCGCCCAGTGCCTGAAACGTCCTCCCCCCAACCCACAATTAAATACATTTTTTAAATTGTTTTTCTATGTCTTATTCTCATGAAGGACTTGCGTTGGCCACATTGAGTTTCCAAAATTTTGAGCTCTAGCATACTAATGTAACAGGTGCCTAGGGCACCTGTTCTATGTTTGTTAATTTACTTTCAATTACGTTATTTAGTTTGTTTAATTATCTCTTTCTGTTGATTGGTTGTGTTGTGCACGTGATTGGTTTTCATTTGTATTTATTTCCTTCTTTCCCTGTCCTCGGTGCACTTCGTGTTTAAGTTTATGTTCACTCGTCCGTTGCCTTTGTTTTGTGGTGTTAATACACCTTTAAATAAAATTCCATTTCCCTGCTACCTGCGTGCCTGGCTCCCTTCAGCGCGTTAGAGCGCGACGGCTCTGCGCTTCCTATGCGCAGCCGCGTTAATCTCTAGGTAGGCGAGTGTAACATTACGAAGTGCCTGTCACTTTGGGGAGTCCAGAGCCCAGGTAAGCTAATTTAAAAAATTTTCTTTGCGGGGGCCATTTAGCGTATAGCCTCGTACTCGCGGCGCCCTCCGTTGTGACCGCGAGTGCTCCGCTACGCGCAGCCCGCCGTCCCGGAGCCGTAAGGACGGCTCTGACACTGTGATTTCGGAGTGGTATGACTCCGATGATGAGTTTATGTGGAGGTACGGGTATGAAGCGCTTCCGTGCTGAGGATGGCCTCGATCTGGTAGAGGTGTCCGATGATGAGCCGCACGCCGCCCACCGCGAGGCCCTGGGGCCGCACCCAGCCCAGCCTAAGGCCCAGAGGGCGTGGCCCACTCCGCACCCGCCGAGGGCGTCCGCCGGACCACGCAGCCAGAGGGCGTGGCCCACTCCACACCCGCCGAGGGCGCCCGCCGGACCACGCAGCCAGAGGGCGTGGCCCACTCCACACCTGCCGAGGGCGCCCGCCGGACCACGCAGCCAGAGGGCGTGTTTCCCTCCTGATCCGCCAAGGGCGTCCACCTCGACATAAAGCCACAGGGCACATCCCACGCCTCATCCGCAGAGGGCGTCCACCGAACTGCACTGCCAGAGGGCGCTTCCCTCACTTCGCCCGCAGAGGGCGCCCACCGAACTGCATAGCCAGTGGGCTCGAGGAGGGCGGAGGACCCCCCCTTCCCACCCGGGATTTTTATTATTTTTTTTTTTCTTGGTCGCGTCCTCCTGTTGCGCGACCGCAGGGGCGGGGGTACTGTAACAGGTGCCTAGGGCACCTGTTCTATGTTTGTTAATTTACTTTCAATTACGTTATTTAGTTTGTTTAATTATCTCTTTCTGTTAATTGGTTGTGTTGTGCACGTGATTGGTTTTCATTTGTATTTATTTCCTTCTTTCCCTGTCCTCGGTGCACTTCCTGTTTAAGTTTATGTTCACTCATCCGTTGCCTTTGTTTTGTGGTGTTAATACACCTTTAAATAAAATTCCATTTCCCTGCTACCTGCGTGCCTGGCTCCCTTCAGCGCGTTAGAGCGCGATGGCTCTGCGCTTCCTATGCGCAGCTGCATTAATCTCTAGGTAGGCGAGTGTAACAACTAACTTCCACAGGTAGAATTAACCATCCTTATTCCTTAAATGTCCTATATAGATTTCAAGCTTTTACCTACTTTTGAGGGCATTTATTAATGAAGTGAGTCAGGTTATGGCTACAAAATACACTTTGACTCACTTGTAAGTCCTTTTGAATAAAAGCATTTGCTAAACAACTAAATGTACTAGTGTTCCAATTAAGTGTAACCACTTTTAATCCTTTTTAAGTCAACCTCTTCAGTTCTTCATTAAATCAGTAAAACTCTCACTATCCTCAACAGTGGGAGATGATGCAGAAAAGATGAGCAAGTTAACATGTACTTTGTCAAATCATAATATTATATGCGATAATATTTAGTTTACTCTGTGAACTGTAATGTCTCTTTTGCAGGACAGTGGCGAGTACCCCATGATTATGTCTGGCGTGTACTGGAAGAAGTTCCGTGCCCACTTTTGCGAGTTTATCTCGGTGCTCATCACTCAGTGTCAGTATAGTGTGATCTTTGACAACTACCTCCTGAACACACTCATCTCCCTTCTCACCGAGCTGTCAGCATCACATATGCGTGCTTTTCGACACACATGCACATTGGCAGGTAACCCTGTTCTAATAGCCCATTTGATTCTGTGGATCTGATACGGTCTATATCAGTGGTTCTCAACTGGTCTCAGCCTAAGACCCACATTTTTCTTATGGTCATTAAGTCGTGACCCAATTTTATAATATACAAACCAAACAAATTTATAAAAAAGCCTTCCAAAACACATTTAAACATACATGTGCATGCATTCAATTGGGGGGTGTTCCCCATGCCCCATCCGTGGGAGAATGTTTCAGGCACTGGGCAGGTACACACAAACACACACACACACTTCCTTACACACATAGGCTATATAGGGGCAATTTGGTGAAGCCAATTTGCCTAAAACCTATGTTTTGTTGGGAGAATCTGAAGACCCCGGAGAAAACCCACACAAAATTCCTCCCAAATTGGGATTCAAACTTGAATCCCCAGCGCTAAGAGACAAACGTTCCAACCACTTAGCCACCATGCGGCCCATTAATTTTTTTATTTTATTTTAGCCCTATTAATTTTTTTTTTTAAAAAGCTGTCCATGACCCAACCAGAACGTGTCCGTTTGACCCTGACTCGTTGAGAATCGTCCGTCTTAATTACATGTTCATGATAGATTTTTTAACGGAGAAGGAGTTTTAATGTTCTTTGTCTTTTTATCTTTTCCATGGCGTTTAGCTGTGAAGTTGTTCACTGCTTTGGTAAACGTAACTCTAAGTCTCAGTGTCAGTGTGGAGAACAGCCAGAGACTGTATGATGTCGAGGTGGCCAAGATGTCAAGCAAGCGGATCTCGCCACGGCTAGAGAAGCTCCAGAGAAAGATTACTGAGGTGCTTCGGTCTTACTAAATCAAAATTGGGTATTCACTAAGAACCTTATAAGAATCACTTTCTTGATAATGCATTCTGAAGGTTGTGGGTTCAAATCCCAAGTTTACTGACATCACAATGTTAAGTATCTGCTAAATGACCTACTAATGCTGGATATCGGTGGTCTCAGTAGTTTGGACTGTTCATTTTTAAGGATTTCACACTTAACGTAAAAGTTTATAGAAATTAAAGTGCTTGTTATTACAGTGTTCTTATTACAGTGTTCTTATTAAAGTGCTTGCTGAATGCATTTATATAGATTTAAATCTTGTGTATACACAAAACAGTGAAGTGCAATCATATCAGATGTGAACAGAACACTTGAAATAAGCAAGATTAACAAGTTTAATTTGCTTATTTAAATCTATTTTAGTTGCAAGACAGGAAACTTGAAATAGAGGACATGATGGATGCCATTTTCAAGGGAGTTTTTCTTAAAAGATACAGGTAATTTCATCTATTCTGATCTTTATTTTTTTGGTGTACCTCAAAACTTTAGATCAATTGAGCTTCATGAGTTCTGCTTTGGCAGGGACATAATACCTGAAATAAGGGCGATCTGTATAGAGGAACTGGCTCTGTGGATGAAGATCTACAGTTCAGCCTTTCTTAATGACACCTACTTGAAATATGTAGGCTGGATGATGTATGACAAGGTGAGTCTGCAGTTCATCTTTGTACATCACATCGATTACTGCCTTTTCTTCTAACTACCTTCTTAATGTTATGCTAATTTTGGATGTTGGATGAATAGTCTTTAATTTCAATATTAAGATTCAGGTTAGGCGGCACGGTGGCTTAGTGGTTAGCACGTTCGCCTCTTAGCACTAGGGATTTCCGGTTCGAATCCCCATCTGGGTGGAGTTTCCATGTTCTCCCCGTGTCTGCGTGGGTTTTCTCCGGGTTCTCTGGTTTCCTCCCACATTCCAAAAACATGGATCAAGTCAATTGAGTTCTCCAACTTGTGTGCCCAGCGATAAATTGTGTGCCCGAAACGTTCTCCCCTGGATGGGCATGGGGAACCCCACCGCGACCCTAATATAGGATAAAGCGAAAGATAATGAATGAATGAAAGATTCAGGTTAAAGTTTAGTAAGGCTTCTAAATCACCCATCCATCCATTTTCCTCCGCATATCCGGGTCAGGGTCACAAGGGCAGCATCATAAGCAAAGATGCCCAGACATCCCTATCCCCAGCTATCTTTCAGCACACCAAGGCATTCCCAGGCCACCTGAAAGACATAATCTCTCCATTTTATTCTTGGTCTTCCAGTTAAACAGGTCCAGAACACCAGGGAGCCATCCATGACGCATCTGGACCTGATGCTTAAACCACCTCAGCTGGCTCCTCTTAACGCAAAGAAGCAGCAGCTGTACCCCGAGCCCCTCCAAAATGAATGAATTCCTTACCCTTATGAACTTAATCTCTTAAGGAAAGCCAAGCCACTCTGTGGAGAGAATTAATTCCGGCCGCTTGTGTTCACACCCTCATTCTTTCTATCACTACCCAGAATTCGTGACCATAGATTGACCAGTAAATTTAGAGTTTTGCCTTCTGGTTTATCTTTATTTGCATTTATATTGAAATGCATCATTAAATTTGTTCAATAAGCCAGAATGTTTTTAAATCAACAACATTTGTCACTAGAGCACAATAAGCGATTAAGGGTGCACTTTTGAAAAATGGTGCTGATCCACTGTGTTGTTCAGTTTGAATTTGATGTAAAGCTAAAGGAAGAAACAAGTGAGAAACTAATGTTTCAGCTCTACAAAAGCAATAAAATCTCAAAAACCTAAACCACTTGGTTCTGTTAATCAAACAGTCCAAAAGAATTTGCTAAAACCAATAACATGATCCCTGCCAAAAGTTATCAGATATAGTCAAATGCCAATAAATCCTAAAAAAAGTATGGAAAGGATATGTTGTTTTAAAGCTATTAATCATCCTCTACGCTTAACAGTTAGAATTAGTTATGGCTCACATTTGTTTTAAGCCATCCTGTTACATTTCTTCATTTTTTTTTTTGGTGAAATTAGCTTTAAATTTGTCGCTCTCTGATTTTTGCAGCAACCCGACGTGCGATTGAAGTGTGTACTAGGTCTTCAGGAACTTTATCAAGAATTTAATCTAAGCCCTAAAATGGATCTTTTTACAAGTCGATTTAAGGTATTCTTTTTCTTCTTTATTTTGACTGTCACTAAATATTTGATTTTTGCCAGAAATTTGGCATCTAAATGTTAAGTCTGAATGATATTTAAATTATAAGTCTGATTTAATTAATCACGACCTGCGGACCAGATTTTGGACATTCCTGATTTACACTGATTGTAAAAAATATGTAAACCCTTTAGATTTGAGCACAAGTTCAAGTAATTAATTTATATAGCACATTTCTTTTTACAACAGTACATTTTCACAAAGCAGCTTTACATCATAGCATGCCTGAACCTTCAAAGAGCAAGCTGAAGCGAAATTGACTCCCTTTTACATTGCTTTTTAAGGAAGAAATCTTGGGAGTACCAAGGCTCAGAGGGGGACTCATCCTCCTTGAGCGGCCAGGCAACATTAACAGTGTAGGACATCCATGTAAAGGTTAGAAAACAATTTTAGGTTTACTGAACTGAAGATTAGTTCAGTTCAGTGAGGCCATCTTGCAGGACTGCAGGACCACTAATCCAACAGAAATCCAGCTTCTGGCCAGTAGTTGTCTTGGCTACAAGTCACAAGTCGAGAAAGGACCTGAAAAACTTACCAACATCTCAGAGCTAAAGCTGTTCTTTATAGAGGACTAGGCCTACAAAGAGCAGATATTTATATTATTTTGCCATCTCTTTATATGTTATATTTAATTATTTAATCTATACTAATAAAAGGCAAAGCCCTCACTCCCTGACTTACTGACTGACTCATCACTAATTTTCCAACTTCCAACAAATTTTCTTGTGTAGATAGAAGGGTGAAATTTTCCTTACAGCTTATTTACAAAAGTTAAGCAAGTTTAATTTCAAAATAATGTATGAGCACGTCCACCATCTTGAACTTTCATATTTATGATGCCATCTTCATAAAATTTGGTACACGGCTTCCCTGCGCTAACCAAAACCGACGTTGTCTGCTATATTGATCTTTCAAATGGGCGCCACACCAGGTGCCATCATGAACATTTACATTACAATGAGTTCCGCCGCTATGTGTTCCCAGCACTAACTGAAAAATAATACTTAGGTACGTAAAATGAGTATATGATATTTCCAATTGAGGATTACATAACCAACTGTACGTTGCATGCACAAGAGTAAGCTCAGCACCCAGCTTGGCCATATTACAACCGGAGGGCCAAAATGACCTTAACAAGTACATATTGGTATATATTTTGGTATATATATATTTTCTTGATAAACATTTTCACGCAGTACTTTTCTGCTGTGAAGCACTGTTATTTTGCTAGTTAATGAGTAATCAAATCTAGCATTTTTTTTCTAGGTTTTTACTGTCAGGCTTTTTTTTTTTAAATATAGATAATTAAAAATTGTTTGGATCACTAGGACCTTTTCAACATTTGAGCAATACTGCACTGTTGGTTGATGTCTCAATTACTTTTTGCTGCAGGAGAGAATGGTGTCTATGACTTTGGACAAGGACCATGAGGTAGCAGTTCAAGCTTTGAGGCTGTTGATTGCAATTGCTCAGTAAGTGTTGCTCTTTAATGAGAGTTTCTTTCCTCTGATGGTATTAAAACTATAATCAGTAAATCTGACTGAAGCATTAGTGACTTTATTTTTTTTTGCCCGTCCTTATTGACAGGTCATGTGAGGATGTCTTGAGCCAGGATGACTTGAAGCACATGTTTCAGCTTGTGTACTCAGCACATCGGCCACTTGCTACCATTGCAGGTGAATTCTTGAATACCAAGTAAGTGTAAATATTAACGTGTATCTTTAGGCAAATTATGGTTTGCAATTCTAATATTGGGGTAAAAATCATTCCTTCATTCAAGTCATTCAGTTATAATACAGATTCCATTCCTAGATTGTTGGCCTTTTATGTAATTAGTTGTGTGAAATGATTAAGATGTGTACTAGTTGTTGATTGCATTAATCTTAAATTGTTAATTTCAATAAGGCTACATAAACCGAATGAAGAAAGAACACATAAGAAATTGTCCACATGCTTAACAACAAAATGCTTACTGTTTGTGCTTTCAGAGTTAATTTGATTATCTTAATTGTTACATGTGTGTGGTAAAGATCCACATTCAAATGTAAATCCTGTGTTAAACAAGTCATCTAAAACATTGAAAATGGTTCACACCCCATGATTTTAAAAGTAAACAATTTATTATAACTATTATAAATTCTCCAGTTGATCTCCTCAACTGTTTACATATTTCATATTTCTTATACCTATACAAATTTTATATATCTCATTTATTTTGCCATCTCAGGCACTAAAGTGGTAAACTCTTTAGTTTTTGGTAGTGCACAAAGGGTAAAATTGCAACCATTGGTGGGCCATCGGCGCATTCAAGGCCTTCTCTTTTGGTCTAAAAATATCTGAATTGCAGAATGATGTTAATTATATTTTGTCCATGAAAACTTAAAAGAATTGTAAATGGTCTGTCTGCTTTTCTTCATACTGTTTCCCTCGGTTGTGTCGGATTTTGCATGTTATTTTCCCAAATAATATTGCAATTTTATGAGGTTTTGGTGATTTTAATGTGTGGCTACATGAGTGTAACGGGGTGGGTACGAATGAGGCTATATTTTACGTTCTGGAAAATAGTGCCAACTTAAAGAATTAGTGCCATTTAACTTTAAATACTTTAATGGAGCAGTGTAGATAGCCATTTGTATTGATGTATCCTTATGCTATTACAGATGCTAGTTTTTGCACTTTTCATTGGTCATTATCTGGATGGTCTTGGACTTGTCTGACCACAGAATACATTTCTGTGTCTTTCGGTCCTTCTCGGATGACTTTGGGCTTAGATAACTTGATAGATTGGGTTTAGTATCAGTTTTCCTACTGTCATGGCCAAAAGTTTTGAGAATGATACAAATATTAATTTTTACAAAGTCTACTGCTTCAGTTTTTATAACGACATTTGCATATACTCCAGAATGTTATAAATAGTGATCAGCTTAACAGCAATTCATTGCAAAGTCAATATTTGCCTAAAAAAATAAACTTTATGATGCTTTAAACTGTAGGTGGTAAAAAGATTTTTTACGATGTTAAACTGGAAAAAACATATTTTAACTGACTGACAATTTTTCTAACAAAGTTTGGCACTAATTCTTGCTTGTAAAGGCTATGCCTTTGGTGGACAGTTTGTTTAAACTTCATCTTGATGACCTTACCTGTTCTAAATAAAACTGCTCAATGTGGAACCTTTTTGCACAGAGTTGCTGTAAACTAGTCAACTTTGTTTTGCCATTTTGTAATTTTATTTAAATTTGTTTCAGGAATATTTAAATTTGTAACTCACAATTTAGTTTCTTATTTTAAACACTAAAAAAATATTTTGTCATGCTAAAAAAATAGGATTTAAATATCAAATTACAAGTTACCAGGTTTCATTGCTTTTTCAGAACGATTTCCAGTATACAGTACATGTTTAATTGTTCATGGAGCTTTTTAAAAATCTTTACCCAGACTGCTCAGAAAGCCTTCAGTGCCAGAACCCACAGATGAAATGTCCATGGAGGAGAGGGGTAAAGAGCTCACTCGAGCCTGGGTCAGGGCCCTCTACCATTTCCACACTCAGAACCAGGTATTTGATGCTAAAGTATTCCTAATTCCTTGTTTATTACTGATCTGTTCAAAATGTTTCAGAATCTGATTTGTAAGAAAGTCCAGAGAGGACATACGTTATTAATTGACATTACAAAACTTGTTAAGAAAAAATTTTTCTCATTATTCCAACATAAAAAAAATTGTTATTTAATGACTACCACATATTTTTCTCATTATCACGCCATAACAAAACCTTTTATCTCATGATCACGACTTCATCATGACAGCAAAACTTGTTCTCTCGTGGTCATGACTTATTTTTGAGCAACCAAAGAAGTGGCATAATGGTCTTGGCAATACACCAAACGCAGGGACTGTTTATTTAATAGGTGATGTGGTTTTATTTAATTCAACACATTAAATAAAATGGTCTGCAATTTTTATGAAAGAAGAGTTTGTAATATGTATATGACAATTAAAGAACCTCGAACCATAAAAAAACAGTTATTATACAATTCCCTTCAATTCTAAATGTTGATTCTAAAATTCAGAACTCTAATAAATACATTAAAATGAAATATTTATGTGAACAAGATAAGTCATAAATTATTTATTCTATGTGCTTGAGCATTTGATTAAATTTGAAATTTTAAAAACAAAAGGATTTATGTTTTACAGTGTGTGATTTAAAGAATATGGCTCATTGAGGACATTTTATATTTATTTTTGGGAGGAGGTCTATTAGTAACAGCATTAGCAAACACAAAGATAAAGGAATCTGTAATATCAGGTGCTGTAATGTAACATAGTTTTGTACTGCACCATCTCTATTTGTACTGCACCAGGTACAAAACCTAACAGATCTAAAGGCAGGTGAGACCCTGCCTAAAAAACACCCCGTCATCCGCTTTAGGAAACAGCAGAGCTGATAATAATGAAAAACTAAGATGAGATCATGAGAGAAGTTTTGTTATATCGTGACAACGACAAAAATATGTCCGTATATTTTCACTTTGCAGTTTAAAGAGTTATTCACTGGTAACTGATTCATGTGGGCGGGGGGGGATGAATCTGCTGTTTTATGTATTTTCTGCTTGTGTTTCTGGTTTGTTTTCTGGGCTACAGCTGCACCAGCATGTGCTATACCTGGTGGACAGTCTATGGGACAGTAGTGGAACTCTGCTGAGGGACTGGGCTTCTCTCACATCCATGCTCACTGCCAACCCTGCTTCACCAGATCAAGGTCAATAGATCATTCTCTCTTGACCGCCAATTCCCTCTCTTCTAGCTGTATGATCGTATGTGTGTCTGTTCCACAGAATTAAGCAGTGCTGAAGAGGCTTTGTTAATTGAGATTCTTTTGGCGTCATTGAGGCAGGCAGCTAAGGGACCTCCACTGGCAGGAAGAAGCACAGGGAAGAAGGTTTGTGGTGGATGTGAATTGGCACGACGCGCAGCGGAGTACAGTTATACCTCTTTCTGTGATTTATTCATAATAATGCACAACTTTAAGTGCCTTAATGCTTTTATAAAATGGTTACAAAAATGTCCATTTAGTCGGAGTGGCTAAATTACAGAACACAATTTATAAACAACAGCTGTAATATGCTTAGTGCTCATTGTGATTCGGCTCGCTGTTCATTTTAATCTGTATTCCCATCTATAATACAGTACAATATTTATAATGATTGATTGTATATCACGCATTGATATGAATTTGAAGCGGTCAGAGGCGTGCGTTATTGTCAATAATGTCACGGCATTGACAAACAGCTCAGCCAATCAGATTTGTGGACCGAAATTACACATTTCATGAACAACGTTTAGAAAGAATCACCAGACTGAAACGAGTATTCACTAAAAAAACAAGGATTTGTGGAAAAATGTCTGCACTGTGCACCAATCAACTTCAATTTAAGTTCATATTGAGCACCTTCTTTTAAAATTTGCGCTAATACTAATGTTGCATCCAGACAACATTCACTATTCACTAATTTTCCTTTATTCCATACTTTAATTTGTTAATAGAGAGAGGCAAATGTGCTAACCACTAAGCTACCATCGGTCACAGACCAACGTTAATTGTTTTAGTATTGGCTCTGCCTATGCTGGGATCTTTAGCATGAACCAAAATTCTGAGCTGCTTAAATTGTATGATTTATTCATTCATTATCTCCCGCATTATCCTCTATAAGGGTCGCGGTGGGGTTCCCCATGCCCATCCAGGGGAGAACGTTTCGGGCGCTGGGCAGATAGACCCAGGACAGAGTGCCAATCCAACGCTGGGCACACACTCACTCACACAAACACACTCTATATGGGGCAATTTTGAGAACTCAATTGACTTGATCCATGTGTTTGGACTGTGGGAGGAAAGTGGAGAACCCGGAGGAAACCCACGCGGACACGAGGAGAACATGGAAACTCCACCCAGATGGGGATTCGAACCGGGAATCCTTAGAGCTGAGAGGCGAAGATGCTAACCACTAAGCCACCGTGCCACCTTGTATGATTTAATCACCTTTATTAGTTGTTCTGGAAAAGAATGCTGTAAATATAACTGTAAATGTGCCCACTATGTTAAAGGCGGTGGGTAGTAAGGAGAAGAGACTACAAACCGACGACTGTGCCAAACTTACTGAACACTTTGTGAAGGTGCTACCTGATCTCTTATATAAGGTGAGCTCAGAAAGTGCAAAGCGTTCGTCTGTACAAGTGCAAGTCACATTACTTTGCACTGTGTGTATCATTAATGCATGTCATATATACTGTGTTGTCTAAGTTTAATGCCTTTTCAATTTTCAGTACTCAGGAGATGCCAAAAAGCTTACCCTGTTTCTGAAAATACCTCAGTACTTTCAAATGGACAACTATGGAGATGAATACACCCAGGTTGGTTTTTATACTTCGTACACTGGAATACAACTGATTCTTATTCAGACATGCGTACCAGTACCAGTCTTTTGGTGGCTGTGTTTGATACTGTGCCACACATGACAACTTCCGTCAATGTTTGTTTTATTCAGTGGATTACTATAGAGTCCGTATAAAGTTTCAGGTAAAAGCCAACAGTTTTGAACATTGTTGAGATGTCATTTTAGGATTCCTAACTGTAATGCAACAGAAAACCCCTACTGTTTTATTTTTTAGGCACATGGCATATAAACAGTTGTGCATTCTTTCTGTGTACAATCAATGGCTTTGGCAGAATACTTTTATTTTTTGAAGGGTACTAAAAAGATGCAGTGGGTGTTACATGTGTGATGACAGTAGCACAAGGCACCAGGCATGCATGCACATGGCATGATGTGTATTGTGAATTTCCGCATAGTGAGACCAATAAAGTTCTTATTTTATCTTATACTTGTGGAATTGATAGGGATAAGAAGACATTATTGTGTAATGATACGCTGTATTCTTCACGAACAACTTGGTACCGGGCACACGGTTTGTTATGCACTTTGGCACACAAAATACAACGGTACAGAATTCCTGAAAACCAAAAAAACAACGTGTTGCGAGTTGCACTTTAGCTGTAATAAATGCAAACCATGCAATGCTAAGCGTAGCTCAGTTTAGAGACGGAGCACTGTAGCAGAGTTAATGTGTCCATGTGCTATTGCGCTGTTATTTTATTATTTATAAGTTTAAGGCTGAACGGCACAGTGGCTTAGTGGTTAGCACGTTCGCCTCTCAGTGGTATGGATTCCGGGTTCGAATCCTAATATAGCTAGACTTCTCATTGCATTTTGTCATTTAGCAGACACTTTTATCCAAAGCGACTTACAAGTTGAGCACAGGGTTAATCACAACATCCCTGGAGCAATAAGGGTTAAGGGTCTTGCTCAAGGACCCACCTTGGTAACTTCAGTGGACCTTGGATTTGAACACCCAACCTTCAGATTGATAGCCCAACGCCCTAACCACTAAGCTACCGCGCCAACACCACGGTTTTCATGTTCTCCTTGTGTCTGTGTGAGTTTCTGTGTAAGCGTGTGCCCAAACAATAGATTGGGCCCAGTCTTGGGTGTATCCGCCCAGTGCACCCCCCCACTACCTTCCAAGCAGAGGATTAAATAAAAGATGATGGATGGATAGAAGTTTAATACTTTATTAATATTTCCCACACTGATATAAACACTTCATATGCTGTTGAACACTTTCTAAACTCTTAAACTTACGCAACTTTAGTAACATATATGGCGATTGCGGCATGCAAAATGCGGCAATTGTAACGCTTTGGAGAAGTCCGGCTTATTTTAACTCCAGCCCAGCCAATAAAAGTTAACTTTGCAAACAAACTCAAACTCAGCTTAGTGTATTTCTTGCGGTTTTATTTACAAAAAGCCAAACAAAAGCTTGGTCTAATAATCGGTTGTTTTTTTAAAAGTGGAATTAACTTAGTGTCCAAACTCTACTAAAGCATTATTTGCAAATAAAACTTATAAATAAGAGATGAGTCCAGTGGTATCGCCACATACTGCACTAAAAAGGAATTGTTACCCAAGTCTTAAAGTCTTAAAAAGACAATATGGTGAAAACTTTAATACAGAATTAAAAAACAAACCTATAATACATTGAAGCTGGTCTGCATATCCACAATATGCTTAATATGCTGTAGTGGAGATCCCATGTATTAAGCATTAAATAAAAATGCTAGACTAAAAAAGCTGTACTGAATTTGTTCCAAACTGTGTGGTCCATACCATGGTGTGAATTAAACAGTGACTTTTGTGTGCCATTACACCCCTACTGATCTGTGCATTTTGGCAAATATGCTCAAATTTAATGGTGCATTTCAATATAAATGTACCCCATTCACCATGTCCCCATAAAGTAACAGATTCTAGGATCTAGGTGTAACATCAATAGTAAACTAATGATTTTGCAGAACCTGATGGTGTTGTGAAACATTTCACTTGTCTTTCTTAGTCTATGCAGGCCTTGCTGAATAGCCTGGATGCTGCAGTAGATTCAAACACTGACATGGGTCTGCTGGAAACGGCTGCATGCTCTTATCAGAGCTTGTGTGCCATCAACTCACACTGGCATCATTTGGCATCTGCCGCTGTAGAAAGACTTGTCCAGGGCTGGATACACAAACTGGGTTCATGCTTTGAAGAATCACTGAGCGTAAGTAGATGTCTAACACACTGCAGATCCAGTAAGACACGTCTGATAGCTTAAAACAGAATTCTGATCTAGACACCTGCTGCATGATTTCATCATGCTTCTGGACTATTATAAAATTTTAATTTGAAATTAAAAAAAAAATTTAAATGAGTTTCGTACTCTCATGCAGTGTAAAGAATGAAGTCTTTTTGTTAACTCACTTTTAACAGTTTATTTCCCTCTTGTGTTCCTCTCAGTTCTCACTGATTGCTGAACGTACTATGCCTGCAATTAGTCTGTGAGTTTTCTGCACTGTAAAGCCCATACCGTAAAGACAAGAAAAGATCTACTGCTTAAAGAGAAAATTAAATTGATAGTTTTTGTCCATTAAATAAAGAGGTCACTAACAGGCAGATCACTGACCCCTGATCTACATATTCTTTCCAAAAAAATTGAATATCATACATAATTCTTCCAGCTCATAAAACTCATAAAAATAGGGATTCAAATTAGAATACTGTGCAGAAATCAGCCCAAACTACTTTTCAGTTTTTGTAGAAAAAAAAAAAATAGGATCACATCAAATTGATCAAAACATGATAGTTTGAAAATAATGTCAATCTTCATCCCTTTGCTTTAATCACTGCCTCAATGCGACATGGAATTGAGGCAATTAGTCTGTGGCATTGCCCAGATTTCCTTGATGTCAGCTCTTTTTTGTTGTTGAGTCTGGTGCCTCTGATTTTGCCCTTGAGAATTACCCCATAGATTCTCAATGGAGTTTAGGTTCTGCAAGTTGGCTGTCCAGGCAAACATGGCATGGGCATGAAACCACATTTTGCTACTTCAGGTGGCAGCGGTAAGGTCCTGCTGGAAGATGAAATCTGTATCTCCATATCATGACTGTGGATATTTCACACTGCACCTCAAGCAGTTTGGATTCTGTTCTTACTGCTACTGTTTAGTACTGTAGATGATTAGTGTGTCTGTTTAAAACATTCATGCCCTACAATATTAGGGATAATTTTTCCACAGTATTCTAATTATTTTAATTCCTGGTATTGTGGGTTTTATGAGCTGGAAGCCCAAATTATGTAAAAAAATAAACAAATAAATCGTTGAAATTATTTAAGTTGTTGGCTCTGAAATCTATAGTCTATGAAAGTTTAACTTTTTGAATGGAGTTGTAAAAATTAATCAACTATACCATGAGATTCTATTTTTTTTTTTGAAAGAGTGTATATGGTTTGCAGAGGTCATGTACAAGTATGAGGTATTGATAAATAAGCATGTCTAGCATGTTGGATGTGGATGTGCCCTGAGGTATTTTATATGTTTTTATATATTATGTTTGTTTAATGGGTGGCATGGTGGCTTAGTGGTTAGCATGTTCACCTCTCAGCACTGGGATTCCAGGTTCGAATCCCAATCTGGGTGGACTTTCCATATTCTCCCCATCTGCGCGTGGGTTTCCCCAGGTTCTCCAAAAACATGGATCGAGGTCAATTGAATTCTCTAAATTGCCCCATATAGAGTGTGTTTGAGTGAGTGAGTGTGCCCAGCGATAGATTGACGCCCTGTCCTGGGTGTATCTACCCAGCGCCCGAAACATTCTACCCTAGATAGGAATGGGGAACCCCACCTCACTATCGTTTGTCTCGGTTGAATCCACCTTTACCACCATGTTATGTAAATTTTAGATGAAAAGGAAAAAAACATATACAATAGAAAACATGATCATATTTATTTACCACAAAAGGTGGTAAATTATGAAGGTGGTAACTAGGTCTGTTAATATTAATAGATTTCCATCCATCCATTATCTTCCGCTTTATCCTCTATTAGGGTCGCGGTGGGGTTTCCCATGACCATACAGGGGAGAACACACAAACACACTCACACACAAACACACTCTATATGGGGCAATTTGGAGAACTCAATTGACTTTATCCATGTTTTTGGGGGAGGAAACCGGAGAACCCGGAGGAAACCCATACGACGCGGGGAGAACATGTAAACTTCACCCAGATAGGGATTTCGAATCCCTAGTGCTGAGAGGCCAACGTGCCTTCTTACTTTCCTTATACTTCACAAGAGCATGATGGCAGAGAAAGTGAAATGTTACACACTCAAAATATGGAATCATCCTTATTTCCATTAAAATATTTTTTGCGCTGCTCACAAAACACAAGCCTTTTAAATACTCCACCACATCCTTAAAATGAAAACTGTAAAACATGTTGGTGAGTTTTCAAATATCAGTGTTACAGTAATCCATACCCCAGTCGACTCTGTATGAATACTGTATGGAACACTATGTTATATTATGTTAGAGTTGGCTGTGCTTTTTAATATATTTGTATTTATATATATATATATATATATATATATATATATATATATATATATATATATATATATATATATATATATATATATATATATTATGTAGTCTTTAATATTTGTAAATATAGACATTATATTATTAAATATATTAATAAATATATTAAAAATGTTTGACTGTAGAGGTCAGTTTTTGTTTTGTCATCTTTAAGTTCAAGTTCAAGTTATTTATTTATATAGCGCTTTTTACAACAGTACTTTGTCACAAAGCAGCTTTACAGAATGAAAAGCCTTTAAACCCCCAAAGAGCAAGCCGAAGCGACAGTGGCAAGAAAAAACTCCCTTTTATGTTGTTATTTAAGGAAGAAACCTTGGGAGGACCAAGACTCAGTGGGGGACTCATCCTCCTTGAGCGGCCAGGCAGCAACAACAATGTAGGACAGCCATGTCCAGATATTTAACAAATGGAAAAACTAAAAACTGGAAAACTATATGTGAGTCCATTAGGGGGCATCCTGCAGGACCGCCAGTCCAATTGATATTCAGGTTCCATCCAGTGTTCGTCGGATGGATGAAGATCTCCAGGAATCCGGTCACACCTCAAAAGAAACAAACAAGGAAGGCAGTTAGAGCTAATAAAGCACGGCATTTAATTAATAACTAATTTATTGACACAGTGCAGTATGTGACTCCGGCATCACTGACTAGAGCAGCATAACTAAAAGAGGCAGATACTGCAGGCTCTACATAGTTGAGATGGCCCCCTGGAACAGCATCATTTCAGCGCCACACCCCCCCATTAACGATGAGGTGGGTAAAGCGGTGAAACGCCAGCATACACTGATCACAGATTACCCCCCCAACACAGCCAAGCCTGAGATCTACATCTTTATCTACAGGGGATTAATTAAACGCATGATTAAATAAATATGTTTTTAATTTATTCTTAAAGATTAATAGTGATTCAGAATCACGAACGGTAACTGGAAGGCTATTCCAAAGTTGAGGAGCCTTGTGGAAGAATGATCTTCCACCAGCAGTAATTTTATTTATTCTAGGAGCTAAGAGTAGACCAGCACCTTGAGATCGGAGCTCACGTGTTGGCTTGTACGATTGAATCAGTTCACTCAGATACTGTGGAGCCTAATTATGTAGAATTTTATGTTATCAATAAAATTTTGTACTCAATACGAAACTTAAATGGTAGCCAGTGCAAGTTTGATAACACAGGACTGATATGATCAAACTTTCTGGTTTTCGCATTTTGCACAAGTTGTAATTTCTGTAATGATTTATTAGAACATCCTGTCAGAAGTGAATTACAATAATCTAAACTTGAGGTAATAAAAGCATGAATTAGTTTTTCTGCATCTTGGAGGGAGAGGATATTTCGTAGCTTTGAAATGTTACGAAGGTGAAAAAATGCAATTCTAGTAATATTGCTAATGTGCTCTGTAAAGGAGAGATCTGAATCAATAATGACATCGAGATTATTTACAGATGAACTGGGTCTAATTAAAGAGTTATCAAGGTTTAACTTAGTGTTAGAAGCTTTGTTAATTTTGTCCTTGAGTCCAACTATCAGAAACTCTGTTTTATCAGAATTTAGCAGTAAGAAGTTTTTTGACATCCACATTTTAATATCTTGGATGCAGTCCTCGAGCTTACTGACTGAACGACCATCATTAGGGTTAGCTGAAACATATAACTGTGTATCATCTGCATATGAGTGGAAAATAATTCCATGTTTACAAATAATTGATCCCAATGGAAGCATATATAATGCAAATAGGAGTGGACCCAGAACTGACCCTTGTGGGACACCATATTTAACTTTGGCGAGATCAGAACATTGGTTGTTAACACAGGTGAATTGATATCGATCTGTCAGGTAGGATCTAAACCACTGGAGTGCAGATCCTGTAATGCCCACAGTGTTTTCTAATCTATCAGATGTTATGGTCTATAGTGTCAAAGGCATCACTAAGATCTAATAATACAAGAAAAGAGATTTGGTTATTATCAGAGGACATTAATAAGTCATTAACGACTCTAATAAAGGCTGCCTCAGTGCTATGATGAGACTTAAAACCTGACTGAAAAACTTCATGAACGTTATTAGCTAGAAGATGGAGATTTAGCTGATTAAACACAATAATTTTTTCTAGGATTTTAGAGACAAAAGGAAGGTTTGATATTGGTCTATAGTTGGACAGTATTAGAGGATCTAAATTAGGTTTTTTAATTAATGCTTTAATGACTGCACACTTCAGATTTTTGGGGACATAGCCTATTTTAAGTGATGAATTTATAATGTTTATAAAAGGCTCTGTAATATTGGGTAGGAGGTCTTTAAGTAGTTTGTAGGTATTGGGTCTAACATACAGGATGTTGTCTTTGATTGTGTAATTAGTGAGACAAGCTCTTTTTTAGATATGGGGTCAAAGGTATTTAACTCTTGTACTATATTATTTTCTCCACCACTAGATTTTTCAGAAATCATTGAGGATTGATTACGCGATGAATTAGATGATTTAAGTCTTATGTTTTCAATTTTATCACTAAAGAAATTCATGAAATCATTGCTGCTGAACTGTGAGTGAATCTGTGAATCTGATTCAGTAGCACTTCGAGTTATTTTGGCAATGGTGCTAAAGAGGAATCTTTTGTTGTTTTTGTTGTTCTCTATTAGTTCAGAATAATATTTAGTCTTCGCTACATTGAGTGCATGTTTGTACTCAGTCATACTGTCCTTCCATGCAGCCCTAAATACCTCTAATTTAGTTTGTCTCCATTTATGCTCTATGGTTCTAGTGGTTTGTTTTAGGGCACGTGTTTGATCATTAAACCATGGAACAAGTCTTTTATCTTTTATCCTTTTTAATTTTAGTGGAGCGACACTGTCTAAAGTTGCAGAAAACACGTGTTTAAGGTATTCTGCTGTGTTTTCAAGTTCATCGGGTCCTGATGCTGGTTTAATGTTTAATTCGGGTAAATGTTGTAGGAATGACGCAGCAGTAGAGGGAATGATTTATTTAATAGTAAATAGACTCGACCTGCACAGTAAGCATTGGACTTTGTTACTTGATTAACTTCTTATTAATTTTTTTTTTGTTATTGCACTTAGTACTGCTCTATTTACAGTGCATTGATCACAACTGCTATAGTGTGAAAACATTTTGTGAATAGAATACAGTAGCGTTTCTGTATCTCAATAAAAGGCAAATGATTTTCTTGTTGATTTATTTGAAACTTAATAGATTTAAAGTAAAAAATATTGAGTATTGCGCCATATTACATCGAATCGTATCGTGGGGAATTCTTAAGTATCTAAAATAAGCCAAATCATTGGCTTGAAGAATGATATCGAATTGGCCTGAAGGCTCTGAATTGCGCCCCTATTGGTAACCCACTTGAAACCAAAAGGCCAAATATGAGCATAGTGAGGACTACAGAATGATGTATGGCTTTAATGGTCTGTTTTTTTGTGCCATGTCCATGTGCAGTAAGCTGTATAAAAGTGGTGTTTTTTCAGTATAAATAATGCACTACCATAATGTAGAGTGGGACCCATTTTACTGAACATCAAAGACATTGGAGCGTTTTAACCAAATACACTTTTGAGTGATGTGTTTAACATTCAGTAACGGAGGCTCAGCACATCTCTCATGATATTACAATTCTAAAGTCTATTCACAGTCAATTCAAATTAGAAAAACTTTTAGCTGTATCTTGTGCAAGTCATTGCCAACAGCAAAATTAACATGGAGATTCTCAACATTTAAAACAGTAGTGTTGAAGCATGTTAATTCTGAAGTTGTTCTTTTTTAAAAATTATGACAATTGCAAACAGTCACTAAGTACTTTAAAGGAAATGGTACAGTTACTCATTGACAGGCAAAATGTCTTTTTGACATTTTTCACCACAAAAGTTATATGAAAATACACACTGTTAGAAAACAATTTTTATTCTCATGAACAGCTCTAAAGATATTTTTATTTTATAAATTCAAATTCGACATTCATATTTGCAGAGACAGATACAATAAACAAACTGTATAGAATACTTTACTTTTAAGAAATTAAAATTTAAGGTCAAGCAGATCCTCAGTCACGTTCATGTCGTCAACACCTCTTAATAAATCAGTAGTTGTGTTAGATACATTGGTACATTTATGCAGGTTAATGAGAAATAATCAAAAGCCATTTCTGCCTTTGAATATATGACGATATGATCTCAATTCTCTGTGACAGAGAGCCAAGAGACAGATGGTATTAGAATGGGGCTAATGGTAAAAGGCGGACTTACATTAAATATTTTTTATAATTTATTTATTCTGACTTAGCTAGCGAACCATAAGTAACACAATATGAGATATAATATAAGTTCAGGATCACCCGCAGACTGCTATCGTAGTTTGGACATGCCTGCTCATCAGCCAATCATGCCGCAGCTGTGCAATGAATTAAATTACTTACCTTCAGGTAATGTTTACATCAATTGATCACATTGGTGTTGGTGCCAGACAGGTTTCTTTTAAGCTGCTAATCTGACTTCCCACCCACAACAGTCCAGTGGTCAGCAGTTCTATACATTAAAAGGCTTGTTAATAAAAGAGGTTGGCAGATCATTTTTAAACTTATCATCATTAGGAAAAATGTCATCAAGCAGACAAGCAGTCTTAGGCTTGTGGTTAACAGTCACCGGTTCGATTCCTGGTTTCACAAAGTACCATGGCTGATAGCAATTGAACAAGTTCTGTAACCAGAAATGGTCTAACTCCAATTGTTCCCTAGGCGCTGTATACAAGGCTGCCCACTGCTCCAGGCACGTGTGCTCACCTCACTCCATTTGTCCATATGTATGTGTTTCACTGCACAGTCGGGTTAAATGTGGAGAATAAATTCCTATGTGTGAAAAGCACAGTAGACAAAATAAATAACTTTATCTCAAAATAAACAAGTTCCCAAACCCTGAGTCTGTTTTGAAATTAAAAGAGAGACTTATTTCTTTTGCCACATTATTCTTATGGGGCTCATGGAGGTAATGGATAGTAACCAGTATATCACAATACAGACACATAGACAAATACATTCTAACACACCTTTACACCCAGAGACAGTTCACTTATTAGCATGTTTTTTACAGATTTGGGGTAGGGAGGTGATTTGCAGACTATATACATACATAACTACAGTACATACATAAACCCCGTCCACACTGCTGTTGTGCTCGAAGCCATGCCGCAGATATAACCATATACATTACTCATGTTAAAGTCCTGCTGATTGTTCATACATATACCACATACAACATCCAGTGATGTGTAGATATCTCAGTCTATTAATGACAGTCAAATAACCTTCTGGCTGGCATGGTGTCTTAGTGGTTGGCACGTTCTTCTCTCAGCGCTAGGGATCTAGGTTTGAATCCCAGTCTGGGTGAAGTTTCTATATTGTCTCTGTGTCTGCGTGTGTTTTCTTCGGGTTCTCCAGTTTTCTATAACATTCTAAAATCATGGATTCAAGGTAAATTGAATGCTCTAAATTGCCCCGTGTAGTGTGTGTCTGTGTGAGTGAGTGTGCCCAGCGATAGATTGTCACCCTTCCTATGTGTGTCTGCCCAGCACCTGAAATGTTCTACCCTGGATGGGCATGGGAATCCCTTGTCCCCCGAAAACCAAGAAGAAGATTAAGCAGAAGATAATGAAGGAATGAATGAAATTACAATGGAGGATTTTTAGTTTGGGCAGATTGCTGTGTTGAGCGTAAACATTATGGCTTGATATTCTTTTCAGGAAGGCGTCTTCACAGCAGATGATGACAAAATGGATAAAATGTTGTCTGCTCTAAAAAAACTGGCTGCTTTCAACAGGTAATGGTTAGTGCATTGATTACAGAAGGCTGGGATCTAAGATTTCCAAGATTAAACTCTTTCTTTGATATTCTTATGCCTCAGTGCTCTGGACCTGTCTAAATGGGGTACATGTGAGCTGGTCTCCAGGCTGCTTGTGGTTGAAGTACAGCATGGAGGGCTACCAGTAGAGGTAACCATGTATTTTTAGTATTAGGAATTTATGACCTTCCCATTGCCTACTAATTGGAGTGGTAACTCAGTCGTTAGGGTGTTGGGCTATCAATCAGTAGGTTATGGGTTCAAATCCCAGGGCCTCTGAAGTTATCACTGTGGTGTTCTTGAGCAAGACCCTTAAATCGCTTCAGGGATGCCTTATCAACCCTGTGTTCTGACCCCAACCAATTTGGGATACTTATAAGTTACTTTGGATAAATGACAAAATGTAAATGTAACATAATGTAACTTTAAATCTAATCCCTTGCAGATGATTGTTGCGAGTCTCCGCTGTGTATTCTGCTGCGTCCTGTGGAACCTCACCAACTTTAGAGAGATGGGGACTTCCAGGGTTAGTCATCAGACATTGTTCCTTATACTCAAAACGAGTGTGCTATGACTCTTACGGGTATCTGTCACAGAGGTGGACACGGTAATATTTATACTTGGATGGGATTGGGAGTGAAAAACGCAGCGATGCCTTTCAGTTGTCCGTGACTTACTGTCTACGCAATTCCTATATGATCCATCACAGGCAACATGTCCTTTAATTCTGCTAGGTTTCATCTGAAAAATCAGTGCTGATGCCCCAGAAGGCACTGGGTTGTGTCCAGTGGGTTTTAATAACCGAGAGAAGCCTGCGATTGATCAGGAAACATTAGGAATAGTAGGTTCAGGTGATGGATTATGGAGGCCATAATGGCTACCATCTCGTTTGAAGGCTCCTCTGCTAATCCCTAATGTGACGTGCTTATTAAGTCCATGTTTCCATACGCCGTGCAAGGTAATCATATTTCCCGACCCCTAACCTTTCCACACTGAGATATTGATGGCCATTAAGAATGCTGTAGGTAACGGAGCGACAGTAAAATCTTTCAGCTGGGGGAGTGCCACCAGAAAAGGCGCTTTCACTCTCTGACCTCCTCATCAATAACTGCCAGCGTGGGCTGTAATTTCAGGACCCAGGCGCCGACTTTGGTCCAATCTGCAATTCTAATGTCAGTGGCATTTGACTCGGGAACGAGCCTGGTTTTGAACGAGAGTAGCTGGTGGGGGGAAAACAAGATGGGTTCAGCGGAAAATTGGGATATTGTCCGATTAAAATGAGCCATTCGGCTGAAATGAGATTCAAACGGCACTTGCTCCCTGGAGCCTAGCACACGTGTGTGTAATTATGAAAGAATGGTTTACATGAGGGACGAGTGGCCCTGCTACTAACAATGCTTTTATCCATCCACATCAGAAAGAAGCGCTGCTCGCTTCCATCAGCTTCTATTATTTAGCTTAATTGCGCTCTCACCATCTCTGTCTTCACAGCTACATTCCCATGCTGCACTTTTCCAGTTTATTTAAGTAAACCTTTATTAATGGTGGTTATTTCTTTAACCAAAGAAAAACTATTCAGAACCCTATTTTTAGACAAACACTAGCTTCAATTAAGACTCAAGGGTAAAGAACATTTGAAGGTTTACTTATGCTGGTTGTGCGTTTGTGAGTCTCTGTGTATTTAGGTTTACGTAAATTTTTTTATAGCACTTTTTACAATATTACATTGTCTCAAAGCAGCTTTACAGTGTTATACAGTGCTGGCCAAAAGTATTGGCACCCCAGAAATTCTGTCAGATAATGCTCCATTTCTCCCAGAAAATGATTGCAATTACAAATGCTTTGATATTAAAACATTCATTTAATTTGTCTTCAATGGAAAACCACAAAAAGAATAGTCAAAAAGCCAAATTGGATATAATTCCACAGCAAACATAAAAAAGGGGGTGGACAAGTATTGGCACCCTTTGAAAAATCATGTGATGCTTCTCTAATTTGTGTAATTAACAGCACCTGTTACTTACCTGTGGCACATAACTACCTGTGGTGACACTAACTAAATCACACTTGCAGCCAGTTAAAATGGATTAAAGTTGACTTAACCTCTGTCCTGTGTCCATGTGTGTACCACATTGAGCATGGAGAAAAGAAAGAAGACCAAAGAACTGTCTGAGGACTTGAGAAGCAAAATTGTGAGGAAGCATGGGCAATCTCAAGGCTACAAGTCCATCTCCAAAGACCTGAATGTTCCTGTGTCTACCGTGCACAGTGTCATCAAGAAGTTTAAAGCCCATGGCACTGTGGCTAACCTCCCTAGATGTGGACGGAAAAGAAAGGTTGAGAGATTTCAACGAACGATTGTGGATAAAGAACCTCAACTAACATCCAAACAAGTTCAAGCTGCCCTGCAGTCCAAGGGTACAACAGTGTCAACCCGTACATCTGCATCTGAATGAAAAGGGACTCTATGGTAGGATACCCAGGAAGACCCCACTTCTGACCCAGAGACATTAAAAAGCCAGGCTGAGAAAGCCAAAAACGTTTTGGAAGAATGTTCTCTGGTCAGATGAGACAAAAGTAGAGCTTTTTGGGAAAAGGCATCAACATAGATTTTACAGGAAAAAAATAAGGCCTTCAAAGAAAAGACAACAGTGCCTACAGTGAAAAATGGGGGAAAATGAAAAAAAGTGAAAAATGGGGGGGGTTCCCTGATGTTTTGGGATTGCTTTGCTGCCTCTGGCATTGGACTGCTTGACCGTGTGCATGGCATTATGAAGTCTGAAGACTAATAACATATTTTGCAGCATAATGTAGGGCCCAGTGTAAGAAAGCTGGGTCTCTCTCAGAGGTCATGGCTCTTCCAGCAGGACAATGACCCCAAACACACTTCAAAAAGCACTAGAAAATGGTGTAAGAGAAAGCACTGAAGACTTCTAAAGTGGCCAGCAATGAGCCCAGACCTGAATCCCATAGAACACCTGTGTAGAGATCTTAAAATGGCAGTTTGGAGAAGGCACCCTTCAAATCTCAGGGACCTGGAGCAGTTTGCCAAAGAATAATTGTCTAAAATTCCAGCAGAGCATTGTAAGAAACTCATTGATGGTTACCGGAAGCGATTGTTTGCAGTTATTTTGTCTAAAGTTTGTGCTACCAAGTATTAGGCTGAGGGTGCCAATACTTTTGTCCGGCCCATTTTTGGAGTTTGGTGTAAAATGATAATTCATTTTTTCCCAATCTCTTTTGTGTTTTTTCATTGCAATAAATTAAGATATTAATACCAAAGCATTTGTGATTGCAATCATTTTCTGGAAGAAATTGAGTATTATCTGACAGAATTGCAGGGGTGCCAATACTTTCGGCCAGCACTGTAAGTCTGAACCCCCATAGAGCAAGCCGTTGTATTTTGAAGAAGAAACCTTGGGAGGACCAAGGCTCAGTGGGGGACTCATCCTCCTTGAGTGGCCGGGCAGCATTGACAGTGTAGGACAGCCATGTACAGTTTGTCTGTTTTGAAAAATCAGATGTCTGTTTTAAAAAAATTTGAAACCGCAGTGCTCCGGCATTGCCGTGGATGAAGAAACTGGTGACACCTAAAAAAAACTGAAAAGAAAAGCAGTTTAGAGTTAATAAAGCACAGTAATTATGTAGTAGACAGAGTTTGATTGACACAGTGCAGCATGAGACAACTTTGTGTCTGTGTGTATGTGCGTTGTAGGAGTCGGCCCTGCAGCGGAGGGGTCAGCTACGAACATTTTGTGAAAAATGCCACCGTTGTCTTTCACACCAGGAGCAGCTGGTCAGAGAGCAGGTATAGTAAACTCCAAAAACTGAAGTTCTCTCACCTTAGGTGCTGTCAGTCCTTCCTGGTCACGTCCATGTTTATATTCTAACCAGAGGCCACATCATTTGAATTTGGTTTGTTTTTACTTTAATTTCCTGTTGGGTGTGCTTGGTTTTGGGTTCTGATGGATATTTTGCTATGAATGTCTTCACCGTGCCACAGTTGAGCTATAAAAGGACCTCACAGAAACTAAAGGAAACATGGGCATGTGCTATGAACTGCTCTGTTCATTTGACAAATTTATTAGGACTCATTAATTATCGGGTTCGCAGTAATTTACTGCTGAATTCCATCTGGAAAAGACCACTGTATTACTGAAATAAATAAGCATCATTAAGCATCGGTTTATTATCCTTCATGCTGACACCAGTAGGAGCTGAGACCAGAGGCATTATGTTTACGGGACCTCCTGGAGTGTTTCAATTAGTTGCACTAAGTAGTTTAACAATCTTCACTGCATGTGCAATGTTTAAAACAGCCCCTGTGGTTACTTAGAATTACAAAGTTTATCATAACATGGATTCATTTGGTAAATGCTGAATGTGGGTTAATTGCTATACAACTATGAATAATTATTATGTATACTATTAAATAATTATTTTTATAGTACCAGTAATAGAAAACACATAAATAAAAGGGAAAACATATCCACGTCCAGCCTGGATAAATTATGTGAATCTTAGCAGTAATAACCAAAAATGAGCTCAGAGTATATATCTTACACATTTTCTATGCAAAAGGCACAAAGTCTTATGTTTTAAAAGGTCTGTCTATTTAAATCACACCCTCACAGAAACAGATTTGAGGGAGTCATATGCTTGTTGTGAAGTTCCTAGGTTCGATTCCCAGTCCCACCAAGTACTATGTCTGAAATGCCCTTTAGCAAGGTACCTTACCCCAGGTGCTCCCCGTGGCGCCGTATACAAGGCTGCCCATCAATCACTCTGGGCACGTGTGCTTACTTCACTCAGTGTGAGTATGTGTGTGTTTCACTGCACGGATGGGTTACATGTGGAGGACAAATTCCTCTGCGTGCAAGTACAGTAGGCAAAAGAGTAGGCATCCAAGATAGGCCGCCAATCTATAGCTGGGCACACAAACACACACAAACAAATACTATATTGGGACAATTTACAGCAGTGAAATTTACCTTTAATAAATTTTTTTGGACTGTGGTTATAAACCAGAAAACCTAAAGGAAACCCAGCCAGAACATGAAAACTCCACACTGATTGGGATTCGAACCTGGATACCCAGCACAGAGAGGCAAACAGGCTATCCACTAATCCACTGCCCATCTCTATATCACTTTATCTCTTTATTTTACATCATTTAGATCATTTCAATTATTCTATCAGTTAAATAAGTCCCCATGTCCATGTGGGTTTCCGCCGGATTCCTTCCACAGTCCAAAAATATAGGTTCAAGTTAAACTCTTAATTGCCCCATATAGAGTGTGTTTGCCTGTGTAATTGAGTGTGTCCAGCAATAGAATGGTGCCCTGTCCTTGGTGTATCTGCCCAGCGCTCTAAACGTTCTCCCCTGGATGGACATGGGGAACTATTAATTCGGGATTAAGGGGAAGATAATAAATAAATGAATATGGAATACAGATGGAGTTAATTTTGTAATTAATTGGTAGTCAGCCATAAAAAAATTAACTAATTCAATAATTTATCAATCAGTTTGAGAAATTTAAAAGCAAGAAACTTGCCTCTTTAATCTAAATATTTTCTGGTTTCTTTACTAAATATCAATTGACAGTAAATTAAACTGGTAGATGCACTAATACAGGATGTCCTTTACTTATGATATAAAAGCTACTATTAGATGTTAGAGTGTAAGAGTTTGTAGTTTGGGGGCTTGTTTCTCTCCTGATTCTCTCCTCTACATGCAGCTGCTTAACGTTTTCTTATTTAGTTTTATCGGAAAATATAGGATGGATACTGTCAGCAAATGCTTCTTTTTTATAATTGCAGGTTAGAAATTTTAAGAAATATTAATAGTTAATGAATTAATAATTAATAAAAGTTAATAAAGCAGTTAACCTGTACATGACAACCTTTCTTTATGAGTATTTATTTTAATTCAAGGCTGCTTTTTTCTATATGAACAAGTTCCTGTAAGTCATAATGTAGACGGGTACTAGTGATGATAGCACTAGTTGCTCGAGCAGCACCGCAGTCAGTCGGAAGTGAGAATTAAGCTCTAGACTGGTATTATATGTTACCTGCTGTAATCTAAAGGCCAGTTCAAGTGTCTGTGATCATGTTCCTCACACAGGCGTTCATGTGCTTGAGTGATGTCCTTGTAGCTCATAGTTACCAGTTACAGATGTGGAATTCATCAGCGGGAGCCCCTCCGCTCTACACGCCAGAGCCCAGATTACAGAAAGCACTGCTCGGTTTCATCTTGGAGCATGTCTTCACAAGGCCTGAGACACACAGACACAGCAGTACAGGTACCGCCATATAATCCCCTTCATCTGCCATCTGTCTTCCTCCCACTGTCCTCACTTTCATTTCTTGAACCTTTGTGCCATGACTATATGTTTGTATATGTATGTGTTAGCATTTGTTATGATTCACTAGATGCATTGAGGTACGAATTTAATACTTATTTTCCTAATTTTACATTTTTGGTGTTCCTGTTTAACATCAACAGATTTGTTTAGAACAGGAATCATTTGTTTTCACGTCATAAAAGTTGACATCCCGTCTGCGCTATCATATTGTACTACCGTGTGATTCCAGAAGATGGCAGTCTGGCTCTGTTACCTCCCACTGAAGAACATCATACATCACACACATACAAGTTTTAAACAAATACACGCATTTGCATATCATTTTCTAATAAATAAGCATCGCGGGTTTGTTAAATAACTTGTCTTTATGTTATTTAGCCATACGAAACAAGAATTCTAGTCTGGATCTAAACTATAGACAGAGCTTTACGTTGACCACAAAGCAGACAATCAGAGCAAAGTTATGAATTATGAGTGTTTCCCAAAAACTTAACAACTAAACACGTATTGTAATATAATGTGTATTTTATGAATAATTTATAACATTTAATATATTTTGCATTAGTTAATAAATTAAATTCAGACAGTTGTGATTGGTAATCTGCAACTAGATATGTTTACTCTGGAGTTTGTAAGCAGTTATATTCGTATGATTCAGAGTATAAACAATAAACCAGGCCAATACTGATGACCATAAATGAAAAATGAATAATGATGACCTAGGGAATGTTATCTGAGGTAAATGTTTTAAATAATAGTTTACACCATGTGCAGGTGGCTGACTAGTTTCTTAATTTAAGTAAATTGACATAAAAGCAGTAAGCTAGATTCAATAAACAGCAATATACATAGTATGAGAATTTTTTCCAAAACTGCTATAAATTGAAATTGAGACCTACTAGCTTGGCATGGAAGCTTTTATAACCATCATATGGTATTTTCTTAAGCAGCAGATATTTAACAGAACACTTCTCCGCTTGCCAGCGCTGGATTCTGACTCTTTGTTGATAGCTATCCGTTGTGTGGTTTCGAGGGGAAATTTGACCAACATAAAAGAATGTAGTCATATTAAGAAATTCCTTTTTTTGTAAAACATCTTAGGTTACAGTCAAGCCGATGATCCTATTCTCTGCTGTTCCAAGTTTTTAGGTAGACCTGTGTATTATTTTACAAGTCCACACTTTATACTTGATGTTGATTTATACTACTGTGCATGTCTGTCACATCGTTAGTTTACAGTTCTATTTGAACTTCAGCTGGGGAAATATTTAGTGAAATATTTCTGTACTATATAACAAAATATTGTACAAGAAGCACTGGCACAATATTATAGCTTTAAATGATTTATGATCCAAATTAGAAAAAAAATGCTTGTTCATATAAAATAATCTGCTTAAATATTCAATTTCTTATTTAAATATACTGTATAAAGATTCAGTTTACTTGCTGTTGGGTGCCTACTATATGTTTTGAATGGTGTTCAACACACACACACACACACACACACACACACACACACACACACACACACACACACAGAGGCATGTACATAATCATATGGCTGCTACAGTCACATAATTATAATATTATGTGAGACTTTTGAAATGCTGCATATTGACATAATTTAATTAACATAAAAAATATAAAAAATAAGTTATACACAATGAGCTATTCATAAGTATGTACTTTGTACATACTTTTACTTAGTGAATTTAGTTCATAAATTGCACAAATGTATCATAACCTTTAGAATGAAAGTATTCACCTTCACTTTGGATACAAAAATATGTATATGTATATATAAAATATGTATATATAATATAATAAATATGTATATAATGTGTGTGTGTGTGTATATATATATATATATATATATATATATATATATATATATATATATATATACACACACACTTTTTGTGTATATCTGTTCTTGATTTTTATTTCTTTTTAAGTCTTTGCATAGAGAGTGCAGATTACCCAATATTTAAAATTTTAGAAAAATACAGTCCAAAATATATTTTGGGAAAAATCTTGCCCTAAACATGTTCAATTTAAATAAGGCATTTCAATATTTTCATGACTTTGTTTCTGTGAACAAGAAGATTGTTCACAGAAACAAAGGAATTCATCTGTTTTAGTTTTGATCACTTTACTTTACTTGGTGATTAAGCAAATCTAATACATTTCATGTTTTTAAATCTGCTAACCATTTAATATACATTAATTATTTAAAAAGTTTCACTAAAACTGTATTTTTGTATTATAATGTACATTATAAAACGGGTAGAGCCAGACCTTAAATCTAATTGGCTGAGCCGTTTGTCCAGCCATGACATTGTTGACAATAACCTACGAATGTGGAGCGGTCAGAGGGGTATCAATGCGTGATATACAATAAATTATTTTCCTGATGTATAAACTTAAGACAGGTATACTAGACAGTAGACTAGACTAGACCATGTAAAACATATTTATTCATTCATGCTATGGACATTTCGAAGACGCTGATACAATGTATACTTCGATGTAAAGTGTTTAACCTGTCAACTTATTCTGATCCAATTCCATGAATGGCATGTCAACTATCTCTCTCTTTCAGGCAGTGAGAGTAAAGTTGATGGGAGTGGATTGGATGATGTACACAAGCGAAGGAATTTGTTAGCTGCCTACTGTAAGCTGATAGCACACAGCGTGCTGGAGATGAGTATGGCGGCTGAGATCTTCAAGCACTACGTGAGGGTATGGCCTATTTACAAGGCACTGCATCCACCTTCTGACCTTTCTCATCTCCTTCAGTGTCAGTGGATGAGATAGCTGGCAGTAGTGCCCTCACAAAAACAAGGAGAATCGAGGAATGTCGAAGAGTTAGGGAAATGGGTTTAAGTGGTTTAATAACAACATTAAATGTACATTCTATACAGAAGCTTTTCCTTATTATTAAGGATTTGCCTTTGGAGGGCTGCACTCATTGTTTCATGAATTAATATTGAATGGCAGTGAGGACATTATTGCATTAGTTATAAAACGGTTTCTCTGCTCATAAGCACACCAATTTGCTTTTAAATTTATGAGTTGGCTGGGATGAATGTACAGCTGCGTGTGTGTGTGTGAGAGAGAGAGTTATTCACTGATATTTTTAAAATGCCTACTCTGTTTGGCTCAGGCAGAGCCAGCAGTCTCTCATCGACATTCTTCTTGATTCACAAACACACACGCACATACACACACTCACAAACAGCTGCCATAATGAACGATAGCTTTAAAAGTCAAGCAAATGACAGAAAGCTGGCAGCCAACAGTCGCCCTGTATATTGACTTCCTGTTTCTGCAAGGCGCACCAACAACTGGTCACTTCTTTGAGAACCGTCAAGCATTTGCCAGGTTCATGACCAGTTATTTCCTCCTTTGCACATTTTCTAAAGCAGCACTAAAAGGTCTGCGTTGTTTAAAATAGAGTCACCGCCAGTTGGATGTCTGGGTGGTTTCGGGGATATAAGCAGTGTGGCCAGACTTTCTCACACCACACTGGGCCAGTGTTAATACAACAGCCTCACCTATTTCTCACCAGTTATAACCACAAGCTCTATATTCTAGAGGATTTCTCAGATCAAGGGAAATATTCAGTAATGACAAAACGAAATGTACTTATGCTCAACCCAATAGAGCACCAAACCGCACTGAGGCGCAAATCCAGGGGAGACTTAAGGTTGCAAAGAATAATCTTACAGGCTAAAAGTATATGAGGTTTGAAACAAAGTAGTGTCAGTTTAGTAGTGGGGTCAATAAGGTTTTTTCTTTAAAACAAACTCGAAATATCACATCATCCACTTAAGCCTATTCTATGGTCACGAGAAGAGAACGGTTTTGGCGATGAGCAGATGAGCAGATACACTCAGGGTAGTGTGCCAGAAGGCTGTGTCTAATGAAGACACAGTGTTTTAAAACAGCAGAATTATGTGTACACCTCAGGTCTAGTTAAACGTTATGTAAAAGCAGATCCAGAAATTGTCCTGTAGAGTCAGCATTAAGTGCTAAATGTGAGTAGGTTGGTGGAACACGAGTTTAGCTGCCCAGCAAGCTGAGAGACCAGCAAGCAATGCGTTGCAGTAATTGGGTCGGTATAGGACGAAGGCTTGTACTAACAGTTAAGTAGCCTGTTTAGTCTGATCAGTTTTAGTGACCTGATCAGATAATTTAAGATGTGTGTCAATTGTAAAACCAAGATTATGGACTGAGTTGGTTCAAAAGATTTTGGAGCCATCAATTTGGAAGATCAGGTCTCTATAAATCAAAAATTTTGCTGGAATTATGAGTAGCTCCATTTTTTTAATCTTTGTCCAAACAGATATGTTGGTGAGGCAGGTGGATACTCAACCAAAGATTGTGGTGTCTTCAGGGGCCAAAGGCATATGAAGCTGGGCTCCTTCAGTATAGCAATGATAAGAGAAACCATGTGAATGAATGACAGTGCTCAGTGAGAACATGTACAATAAAAATAGGAGGGGAACAAGTACTGAGCCCTGAGGCACTCTAGTGTATAATTGGTGAAAATTTAAAACCATTCCGGTCAATGAAACATACTCTCTCTATCTTGTCCTGGGTCTTCTCCCAGTTAAACATGCCCAGAACACCACACCAGGGAGTCGTCTAGGAAGCATCTGGACCAGATGCCCAAACCACCTCCTCTTGACGTGGAGAAGCAGCGGCTGTACTCTGAGCCCCTTCCAAATGACCAAACTTCTTACTCAGCTCTTGCTTCACCATAACAGACCGAAGCAAAGTACGCACAATTGCAGACGCCGCACCAATCTTTCTGTCAACCGCCGACTCCATCGGTCCCTCCTTCGTAAACAACATCCCGAGATACTTCAGCGTGCAAATGAGGCAAAAATTCAGTCTTTTCCGACTGAGTACCATTGGCAGATTTGGAGGTGCTAATTTTCATCCCAGTAGCTTCACTATTCAAACCATTTACTAAGGAACCCCCCACATCAAACCAGAGTTTTGCCTGGAACATCACAATACTGATCAGTCACTGTGGTGTACTGGAGCAGTTTTTTTGGCAAAAAAAGACATTATAAATGCAAATTCATAGTAATGCAGGTTATATTCTTCACCGCTTATAAGCCTCCTGTGCTATTCCCTTATCATAGGCCTCTCAGTAATCGATCAAAGTGTTGTTCATCAATAATTTTTTTCTTTCAGTTCTACAATGACTTCGGCGATATCATCAAAGAGACTCTGAACCGCACGCGGCAAATGGACAAGATTGAGAGTGCCCGCACACTCGTTCTTTGCCTACAGCAGGTATCTTGCATACAGCAATCTCAGTTTCTCTCTTTGATCAGTCACGAGTGTGTGGGTTTCATATCTGTCAGGTTCAATTGTAGCAAGTCCATCGTGTTCTTTCCTCGTGGATGGACCTTTTCTGCTGTCATCACCTCACAGACATAAAGCTTCCCTCACTGGGCTTAAACCATCACCATCGCTGTGGCCCCAGTGGAATGTAGTTGCTCCACTCTAGTGATTTGTTTCATGTACACTGTCTAATCGCACTCACTTATCCAGACCTGTGCATGTCGCTGGGACTCGGGACTGTCTGAATTCCTTGACTTTCAGTGCACAGTGAGCAGCTTTTTGGAAGTCTGTTAGTAGTGATTCAATAGAAAATAAACAGTTGTGCTGTCATTACTGCAATAGAATATGAAGTCAGAGAGGTGTGGTTCTCACATTATTATTTCCTCTCCAGCTGTACTTGCGGCTGAAGCAGGAGCAGGACAGCAAAACCGTGTGCAGCTCTGGAGTACAGACCTTTAGCAGCATTAAAGAGCTGGCCAGGCGCTTCTCACTCACCTTCGGCTGGGACCAGCTCAAATCCCGCGAGTCTCTGGCTATGATTCACAGGTAACAATGTACATCCAGCTACTCCAGCATTACCATTGATGTGCATATGCTATGCATATGAATATTTAAAGACCAGAAGGAAAATTAAAGAAGCTTGCCTCTAGGCAACCATCACTCTACATGGGCAGTGCCATGGTGTGTGATATAATTATATACAGACAGACTGACAGACAGACACACACACACACACTTATTTATATATGTCAGTGGTGGGCCTTGGGGCCTTCAAAGCCTTCTCTAAAATATCTAAATATTACAGAATTAAAGCCTGACTAAATATTTAAATTTTCCCTCCTTTGCGCCACTTCCAGATAAGAATTTCCTTATTAGATCATTTAGCCAATAACATTTCAGCATCATTATTTGCCAAGTTTTTCTGCCTACGCCTTCTGAATGAATTCTGCTCTCCTAGGAGCATTAAACAAGTGTAAAGTTACCTCTGTTGCTTCAACCAATCAGATTTTGAGTTCCGCATAAGAAGATGAACATTTGATGAACATTTTCAGCCAATTAAAACCAATTAAAACTTATTATAGCAAACTCTCACTTAGCTTATTATTACCCATTGTTCTCCACTTATCATATAGATGGTAAGTAGTACTTTGTAGTTCGAGAGTTTATTCGAAATACGTACTTTACTAGTCCTCTTTACTTTGTTTTCTGATGATCAGGACCCCTGATCCAATTCCTGATCCACTCGTATCATCATCTACTTACCAAATGAAACTTGCTCTGTGGGGGTCCTGATCATACTGTATTGTTAATAATTGTGCACTGGGGCAGGAATAGGAAACTAAACTGTTTTCACAAAGTTAAAATGCATCGCAAAACGCATCACAAGATGTTTTACAAATGTGGTGCTGGGACTGAACCCAATGCTTAAAAGTGTAAAGTCAGAATTTCGTAAATAAGTAAACAATTTTTGTCCTGGTTCTTTGGTATTAGCATGTTCCACAAAAACATTAAGATGTTTGATTAGGTGCCTCCATTGATTGACTCACACTGTTAGCAAAACTGCTTAACCAACATGGTAGTTAATAGATAAAGCAAATTAATGGGAAAAAAGCTGAAATTGAAACTGCCAAATCACAATCATGTGTTTCCATGTTTTTAGCCAGGTAACATACAGTCATATGAAAAAGTTTGGGCACCCCTATTAATCTTAATCATTTTTAGTTATAAATATTTGGGTGTTTGCAACAGCAATTTCAGTTTGATATATCTAATATCAAATGGACACAGTAATATTTCAGGATTTGTTTGGTAACCTCATTGAGCTTTGAACTAGCCAGGTGTATCTAATCATGAGTAAAGGTATTTAAGGTGGCTAATTGCAAGTTGTTCTCCTATTTGAATCTCTTCTGAAGAGTGGCATCATGAGGTCCTCAAAACAACTCTCAAATGATCTGAAAACAAGATTGTTTAACATAGTTGTTCAGGGGAAGGATACAAAAAGTTGTCTCAGATATTTAACCTGTCAGTTTCCACTGTGAGGAACATAGTAAGGAAATGGAAGACCACAGGGACAGTTCTTGTTAAGCCCAGAAGGGACAGTCAAGAACAATCCACAAACCACCTCCAAAGAGCTGCAGCATCATCTTGCTGCAGATGGTGTCACTGTGCATCGGTCAACAATACAGCGCAGTTTGCAATAGAAGAAGCTGTATGGGAGAGTGATGCGAAATAAGCCGTTTCTGCAAGCACGCCACAAACAGAGTCGCCTGAGGTATGCAAAAGCTGACAAGCCAGCTTCATTTTGGAAGAAGGTCCTGTGGACTGATAAAACAAAGATTGAGTTCTTTGGTCATACAAAAAGGCGTTATGCATGGCGTCAAAAAAACAGAATTCCAAGAAAAACACTTGCTACCCACTGTAAAATTTGGTAGAGGTTCCATCATGCTTTGGGGCTATGTGGCCAATGCCGGCACCAGGAATCTTGTTAAAGTTGAGGGTCGCATGGATTCCACTCGGTATCAGCAGATTCTTGAGAATAATGTTCAAGAATCAGTGACGAAGTTGAAGTTACACCAGGAATGGATATTTCAGCAAGACAATGATCCAAAACAGCGCTCCAAATCTACTCAGGCATTCATGCAGAGGAACAATTACAATGTTCTGGAATGGCCATCCCAGTCCCCAGACCTAATTATCATTGAACATCTGTGGGATGATTTGAAGCGGGCTGTCCATGCTTGGCGACCATCAAAATTAACTGAACTGGAATTGTTTTTTAAAAAGGAATGGTCAAAAATACCTTCATCCAGGATCCAGGAACTGAGTAAAAGCTACCGGAAGTGACTAGAGGCTGTTATTTTTGCGAAAGGAGGATCTACTAAATATTAATGTCACTTTTCTGTTGAGGTTCCCATACTTTTGCACCTGTCAAATTTTGGTTTAATGCATATTTGCACATTTTCTGTTAGTACAATAAACCTAATTTCAGTCCTGAAATATTACTGTGTCCATCAGTTATTAGATATATCAAACTGAAATGGCTGTTGCAAACACCCAAATATTTAGAACTAAAAATGATTAAGATTAATAGGGGTGCCCAAACTTTTGCATATGACTGTACATAAATGTCTTTTATCACATCTCTACACAATATAACGTTCAGTATGTGTGTCTTTTAAATGGCAACGACATGAGGCAGTTAATTTAGTAATTTAGTATATTCAGTTTGGCTCCCAGGCAGCATTGTGGCTTCCATGTTCTCCCCGTGTCTGTGTGGGTTTTCTTCTGGTTCTCGCGTTTCTTCCCAGTGTCAAAAAGTATAAGTGGATTTAAGTATAATTGGCTGCTCTAAATAAAATTAAACTCGCTATTAAATAAATAAATCTGTACCCAAGCAGTATGTTTTTTGTTTTGCAGGGATGGCATCGAGTTTGTTTTCCAGGGCTTTGTTCAGCAGTCCGAGAAACAGTCCCCACCGTATCTCTCCTACCTTACAATACTCAGTGAGTTCTCCAGCAAGCTGCTCAAACCGGACAAGAAAACCATGTAAGTAAATCAAGGCCGCTAACAACCCAGACCTTATTTTCTACTCAAACAATGGTTCATGTTGCATACATTTGGTCATATAGCACTTTAATACAAAATGACTACAATACAAAAAGTATTGCAACTTGATTGCTGTGGTCAGAACACAGAAACAGCACCCCTGAAGCAATAAGGGTTAAGGGCCTTGCTGAAGGACCAACATTGGTAACTTAAGTGAACATGGGATTTTAACCCTTAACCTTCAGATTAATAGCCCAACACCCTAACCACTGAGCTACCACACACCACATACATAGCTGCTAGCTCATCATGTACAGCCGCTTACATCCTTATTGGCTCACTGATGCCCTGATTTCCCTTTGGGAGAGCATGTGTTCTGAGTGATGGAATTTGCAATGGGCAGGCGAGATGCAGTTAACACCTTTAATATGACTCGGCTGACTGCCGGCGTTCAGATTTTATGACTACTTTTACAATGCAGACAAACCAAAAATAGGAATGCAGTGTTAAAGCTCTGAATAAAGCTGCTCATGTTTGTGAATATTCAAACTGTGATATAATGAACACAAAGCAGTTTAAATGCTTTGCTTGTAAAGGATGCTGATGTAGGGCTTACTGGTGTACTTTATTAGCAGCAAAGATGCTGATTCAGGCCTTTTTATCATGCAGGTTTAAATTCAAGTAACTTATTTCTATAGCACTTTTTACAGTAGTACATTGTTACAAAGCAGCTTTACAGTGTAATGAGTCTAAACCACCGAAGTGACAGAATGTGACTCGTTCACATTTTATAAAATAGATAGTTCCGATCTTTAAATCTGATTGGCTGAGCCATTTGTCCAACCGTGACATTATTGACAGTAACACACACCTCTGACTGCTTCACATTCTTATCAGTATGTGACTAATAAACACTCCTCACTCACAAATCGCTCCAGATCCCCTTCCATTATACAGACCATCTCGGAAGGGATGAAAAGTGAGTTACTTCAAATTCAGCACATTTTCAGAAGCGCTAGAGTTTGCTGTACTGAATAGAAGTTGTACAGGAAATGCTTATTGTTTATATTAATGTTATGGCCTGGTCTATTAACAGAACTCTTGCAAACCTGTTCAGAGGCAAAAGGGAGCAAACTGATGTCACAAAAAAAAATTATTCAATGTACTTTTTCCCGCTGTTTTTTTATAATTTGTTTTCCCTAATTAGCAACTAGATTGCAGTATTTGATTGTTAGAGAAACCAGAAACCTGTTACTCAGCGACCCCAGTTTACTGACGTTTATGCTTTCACTAAATGCATTTATGAATCTAACCTTGTTTTTTAACCTTGTTTGTTACCGTTTTATAAAAGCAATAAGGCACTCGAGGTTGTGCATTATTGTAAATCAATTATGGGAAAGAGGTGTAACTGTACTCTTCTGTACATTGTGTCTAATAGCACCTCTTTTCTGTGATTTTATCACAATAATGCTCACGCTCATCAATGAAGCTGTATCTGATGCATCTCTCCATTTATTATATTTTAGGTAGTAAATCTAAATAATTTTCCTTATCACACCACCTTTTCCTTTCAGATATAGCTATCTCCAGCGACACACTGGAGAGCAGAACATAAGCAACAGAGAGGAGTGCTGGATGCCCCTCATCTATTATCGAGCGTCCCTGCAGGGAACAGTGGAGGGAGAGGATGCTGTGTCCTTCATAGGCTCTGACACTAATAAACACTCCCCACTCACAAATCGCTCCAGATCCCCTTCTATCAGACAGACCATCTCGGAAGAGACGAAAAGTGAGCTACTGGAAAGTCAGCATATTTTCAGAAGCGCTAGAGTTTGCTGTACTGAATAGAAGTTGTACAGGAAATGCTTATTGTTTATATTAATGTTATGGCCTGGTCTATTAACAGAACTCTTGCAAACCTGTTCAGAGGCAAAAGGGAGCAAACAGCTGAATAGGTAAGTGAAGTGTAGAGCATCCAATACCTGGTTTAATCCCGATTATGGTCCTAAAATCTGATTGACTGAGCCATTTGTCCAGCTGGGACATACAACACACACCTCTAACCACTTCACATTTGTATCAATGTGTGATATATAATACATTATTTTGCATTGTGCAATTTGGTCACTAGATTTAATAGTTAAATAAATTTGATTTGAGAACCCTTTACGTCTGATTATGAGTATGAGACTAGATTACATCTGATAATGATCTATGAGTAATCAAGTCTGTTTTTTTAAGTGAACACTGATCGCAATAACAGGTTTCCGGTTTTTCTAACAATCAAATACTGCCAGCTAGAGGCCAAACTGTAGAAGCCGTTTTGTAATAAGGATTATTTCTTTGACAATAATGGTACCATCTAAATATGCACTAGAGCAGAGGTGTAAGATTGTTGGGAATTGGACTAATTAAAGAACAGCAGGTGTGGGTGGGAGGACTGTAATGGGACTCTATACTGTTGCTTTATCATTTGTTCTTCCAAGCACAATAGGAGCTACAATTTTCAGTATAACAACAAATTTTATGTTATTTTGTCTTTAGCCACAGCCAAGAGGTAAGAGCCACCAACCAGGGAGCACCGTTTAGACAGCAGACAGACTGCGCCATAATGCCTGCCACCTCAGACACAGACGATGTAGAAATAGACATTTGAGGCCTTCACCGAAGACTTCTCCTGTAGATGGCTTATTCAGGGATTCTGATGGGAACACTCCAGCTTTACTATCTCTAATGACCTGCTCGCGAGGTGCTGTGATGGTGACATATTACTGTAATCAATTTCGGTGCTGATCATAATACTAACTTGCAAAAACATTTGCATTTTGAACGTGTTTGAAACAAAACCAGATCCAAGCTAAACACTAACGAGGCTTTAAAGCTTTGGTTTATCTTTATTTAAATGTTCCTTAACCCCTGGCTGTGGAGGTTCGTGTTCTGCTCCTCACTAAACCTTCCGTAATGAGGCGAGGCCCAGAGCACTGCAGATCCAGAACTGAAAAGATAATCATTTGCATAGTGCATGATACATTTTACCAGTTATATCACCTTCTTTATTTATAAAGGAACTACAAACCCTGTTGGTTAGGTTTATCTACTGTTGACCCAAGAGGAGAAACCTCTGACCCATGGTAATAACATGCTTATAAAATGGTCTCATAAGTGCTGTCAGTTTTCAAAACAGCTTTTTAGGGTTGGGTTAAATAACAGTAGACACACAAAATGAGAGGAAACCCCACCTGGAAATAAAAGCAGGGTCCACATATGCACCCAATTTATTTTACTACTAGTTTTGTGTGTGTGCTGTTAAGAAACAACCCCAGACATCCTGGAAATTTTGATGGTCCAATGCTTAAATTGCACATAATCATAAAATCCAGCGAAAAAATTCTATTCAAAGGAATAATGTCTTTATTTTTATTTTTCTCCACCTTTGTGATGTGGTAGAATTAGACACGATAAGTTTTGCATTATTGTAAAATGGCCCTGGAATTATTTACACATTATTTCTACACATTACATTAAGGCTCATGTGAAGTTTGTGTAATCATGACAGAATTATCTGTTTTCCTGATTATACTAAATACACAGTGGATGTGGTTTTGTACTTTCATTATTGAGGTTGTTTAGTAAATACATACTTTTATCTTTGTTAAAATCCTTATTGGGTCTAAACCAATCGACTGCAATGCACCATTTTTTTACATAACATTTTTAATATCTTAATCCATCACTACTTAATCCTATACGAGGGCCAAGGTTCATGGTGGGGTTTCCTATGCCCATTCAGAGGAGAACATTTTGAGCATTGGGCAATCCATCGCTGGGCACATACTCACTCAGACACATGCACAATATGAGGACAATTTAATTTAGAGAAGTTGATTCACCTTCAATCTATGCTTTTGGACTGTGAAAGGAATCTGGAGAACCTGGAGGAAACCCAAATAGATACTGGGGAAGCATGGGAGCTTCACCAAAATCAGGATTCAAACCCAGATCCCCAGTGCCAAGAGGCAGTTGTGCTAACCACCAAGAGTTTATTAGAAGTAAACAACTTGATTTATAAGTTGCATGGATGTCCTCCCTAAGTATGGATGCCTTTCCACTCAACTCAACTCGGTTTTTATTTATAAACCACTTTGTCACAGTATTTGCTGTTGTTTTTAAAGTGTTTTAAGCGTTGGTTGTGAAATATTGGGGCAATCAAAAAAGCTTGAGTCACTCTGAGCTTGGACCTTGGTACCTCCAGGAGCAGCTGATCAACTGCCCTGAGGCACCATGTGGGGGTATGCAGATGGAGGTGAGAGGTAAGGCAGGCAAGTCCATTTAAAGATTTAAAAGCAAAAGATACTTAAAATCTAAAATGGGATTGGTAGCTCAGTGGTTAGGGTGATGGGCTATCAATCAGAATAGTAACTTCAGTGGCCTGGGATTTGAACCCACAACTATGTGGCTCGTCATCCCTAATTGCTCCAGGGACTCTGTGTTCTGACCCCAACCACGTTGGGATACTGTAAGTCAGATAAAAGCATTTGCTAAATGACTAAATGTAAATATAAACATAAAATGCCAGTGGAGGTAAAGCAGCTTGGGAGTGAAGTGTTCCCTCTAACATGATCCCATTAAAAATCGGGAAGCAGTGTTATGCACCAACTGAAGTCAACTCACCAGTTACTTTCCTTTCTATTTCTTTCCTTGATATTTGTGATATTCCACTGTCCATATACACCTAATTTCATTTGCTCCAAAACCTATAAAAATAAATGTGTTCTTTAAGAGAAGCTTCAGAGTTTGGATACTTAATGTAATGCAATCAACATCGGCAACATAGTAATTGTCTACATGTTGGGACAGATGTGTATTTATAATAGTTTTCTTTAGGATAAAGGTTAAAAAACACAAGTTAACACATATCTTTGAATCGAAAAAAAAAACAAAAAGCAATTATAGTATAACACTGAATGAAATTTGGATGCAAAGCTGATACCAATCAATAAATCATACAATCAGACAATGATTATAAGGTATTAAACTTTATTTAAAATGTGTCCAACATTAAAAAGGTCAAAAGTGTCCATTATTTGATGCAATAATGCAAACAGATCTCATGGGGAAAAGGAAAGACATTACAGACATATAAAAATTAAATACTAAACAAAACACAGCAAACATTTAAATATATAAATAACCACAATATAGGAAAACGCAAAAGGCTTACAGCAGATTTATTTTAAAGGCAGCTTTGTTCTTTTTTTCTTTAAGGAGCTTTAAGGTTATTTGGTTGTTTCCACGCATCATCCATGAAGTTGATCTAAATTCAATTTTTTTTTAATTCTGGAATGTAAAATCTACCAATTCACCTTGTCCAATTGAATTTAGTGCACTTCAGTGTTTTACGTGTACCGTAATGACATGCCATCAAGTTCCTGTGCACACAGCACCCATGACCGATGAAAGCAAGATGGGCTGGGCTAACACAAGCCACCCCCTGCCACTGCCCTGCCCCAGTGCTCTTACTGTGCGAATCGGATCGCAGACATGAACTGGAAAGCTCACGCATGTGACTCGGGGCAGACAACAACTAGTGGCATAGTGTTAGTGCTAGCGGCCTGCGCTGCTGCAAGGTGTCTGTGGATACTTGTGATGATTGCATTACTGCTGGCAGTTATTCGAAATCGTCCGCATACTCGTACTCGTCCAGGTCGCAGGGAGGGTCACGCATCTCGAACAAGTGCCTTCTCTCACCGTGCATGCCGATCTGGCTGGACATATTGTAACCGATCACGTCCAGGGCATTCTCATAGCTGGAGGAGACAAAGACAGTTAATTACTTGTGTCCTCATAATGTGGAACATAAATACTTCAGACAGAACTAGTGCTGCTGAGTGATATCATTAATAAAAACACGTGTAGACATGTAATAAAACATTGTTCTCTCATTGAAAGTAAATGCTGAGGGGATGGAGGGCCATGAGTCATGCTGTTCTCTCAAGACAAACTAACTATATAATAAAATGTCATTTAGTACAAGTGTGTGTGTGTGTTATTTAGTTATACATGTGTGGTGTATATATATATATATATATATATATATATATATATATATCGCTCAAAAAAATAAAGGGAACACTTAAACAACACAATATAACTGCAAGTAAATCAAACTGTCCACTTAAGAAGCAACACGGACAATCAATTTCACATGCTGTTGTGCAAATGGAAAAGACAACAGGTGGAAATTATTGGCAATTAGTAAGACACACTCAATAAAGGAGTGGTTCTGCAGGTGGACCACAGATCACTTCTTGGGACCGGTGCTTTCTGGCTGATGTTTTGGTCACTTTGAATGTTGGTGGTGCTTTCACACTCGTGGTAACATGAGACGGACTCTGCAACCCACACAAGTGGATCAGGTAGTCCAGCTCATCCAGGATGGCACATCAATGCGAGCTGTGGCAAGAAGGTTTGCTGTGTCTGTCAGCATAGTGTCCAGAGGCTGGAGGCGCTACCAAGAGACAGGCCAGTATACCAGGAGATGTGGAGGAGGCCGTATGAGGACAATAACCCAGCAGCAGGACCACTACCTCCACATTTGTGCAAGGAGGAACACTGCCAGAGCCCTGCAAAATGACCAGAGTGTCTGCAAAAACGATTAGAAACCAACTCCACGAG